>CM031235.1:190945934-191035934 GCA_018340775.1 Taxus wallichiana var. yunnanensis
AAGTAGTTGTTTGAAAGGGTAGGTCTAATGAAGTGGGTTATTTATGCAGGCACGTCAGCAGTTGACTATGCGGGATCGGATGCCCCCGTTATTGAGACGGATGCGGCCACATGTGTCCACAGCACACTGGGCCATTATGCGCGAGGTGGGACTCGGTGGAGTCCAGCGGTATAGGGCTGTGGAGAGGGACCACAGTCTTATGGTTGCCCTCATCGAGAGATGGGATCCGGCAACCAATGTTTTCCATCTCCCGACTGGGGAGATGACTATTACCTGGAGGATGTATATCGCATCCTGAGACTGCCGATCATAGGAGAGGCAGTATTCCAGGTAGATGCAGAGACGGCTATGGACAACATTCTTCATGTATTTGGGGATGCAGCCGCGTTATTGACCTACCACAGCGTGAGTATTGCTTATGGCGATATGTATCGCGCCCACAGACATGAGACACGGCTTGCCGTGTTGATGATGATAGGCATCACATGCTTCGCCCTCCCGAGACTCAGAGGGAGGCCGCTTTCCATGGGTGTTGATGGGGGTGCTGCACGAGATGGTGGAGGAGCATACGTGCTATGCTTGGGCACAGTATACAGATGTGCTAATCAGAGAGTGTGGGGTTATCGCCGGATGAGGCGATTCGGGATTTGTTCCACATTTTTGTTACACTACTGGGCATATGAGCACATCATATGTATTCGACCAGTAGGGTTGCCCCAGCAGCCAGGGCCACAGGTGATATACAGGTATGGCTTTCAGAGGTGGTTGGGGGTCGTGGGCCAGCCACGAGTGGTGCTTGCAGGACGGGATGTAGCTTACTACCATCATATGCTAGAGGGCCTGACCGCATTGGATATTGTATGGAGGCCTTACAGAGGTCATCAGCCCCGAGGAGGAGCCCGATCACAGATGCGCTAGATCCAGTATACTTTCTGGATAGCTGGACGGAGGCCGGGAGAGCATGAGCGGATACCCCTGGAGAGGGTACGACGGCAGTTGGGGCTACGACAGGATGAGCCACCTCCCTTCCCTCAGTACAGAGGATGATGTAGAGGCCCCACTACCGGCACCACAGCCCGTGGACCCAGATTGGGTAGCAGAGAGGCCGGCGGATGATACCGTGGGCGGCCTTGCAGACAGGTCATTTTGGTATGGTGGGCGGGGAGAGAGCAACGAGAGAGCACAGCCACACAACCGCATTTAGTGGCTGTTATAGCAGAGAGGGACCGGCTCTTGGGATAGGTGCGGTTATGCACGAGGCTGAAACTTACATCGCACATGCATAGATCGGGTATTACGAGGGCGATTAGCTTGAGCACAGCACGAGAATGCAGCACGAGTGTGGCACCTGATGTGCACCACCAGGCTTTGCACGGCCATGAGCGCACGCACAGTACCAGCGGCCACCTGCACAACCATAGGCACAGTACGGCCACCAAAGACTTGCACAAGCACAACCACAGCACAGGGTGTACCAGTAGGATAGGGGCCATTATTATTAGGAGTCGGGGGACCAGCCCCAGCAGCTATGGTGGCACGGGCCCATTATATGGAGGCGAGAGCGGAGGCCCGGTACTATCAGGACGTCCTTGATGGTACCGGGGCTGACTATTAGCCATATGCGGCACACAGAGCCGAGACCTCGCGGAGCCAGAGATCCTAGGGGGTGTGCAGCCATAGCCGGTGGGTCCATTACAGGGAGGAGGCGAGAGGCAGCATAGGGACTAGCAGGGAGACAGGCCGAGGGTGGTGGAGAGAGCTGAGGTATCCTTGCAGAGGAGATAGTTTGTGTTTTTGGATATTGGATAGAGACACCGGTCTGCGAACCGGTTATGTATAGAGAGGCCTGCGTGCCCACATATGATTCTTTCATTCATTTATTCATCTTGTTGTATATACTGGCCTGCGAGCTGAGTACGGGTTGTATAGTTGATACTGGTCAGTGAGCCAAGTATATTTTTGATATGAGAGACCGACCTACGAGCCTAGTCGAGATTTTGACAGTTATTGCGGCCTGCATGCCGGCTTTGTATTATTTTGAGATCACAGAGGCCCCTATGTAGGGCAAGTTGTATATTTGAAACATTGATATATATAGAGATGATGATTTTGACCCACATGGTGTATATGAAATGTTTTATGTGTTTTGTCGATGGTTTGTTTTATTTAATGTATGATGAGTTTGATCCACATGGTGTATATGAAATGTTGTATGTGTTTTGTCGATGGTTTGTTTTATTGTAGATAGATGATGTTGATGAAATAGCGATAATATATTGATGTGATTTTGATGAAAAATATTGGTAAATGGTGTTGTGATGTAGGAAAAAGAGGCGGGCGCCACAAAAATTTACAAAAACGAAGAAACGGCCTAGGTTTAAGCAAAACGGGGCACATGACCGATATCGGTTATGTAACCGATGTCGGTAGCTATATGACCGATAGCGGTTATGCAACCGATATCGGTTATGCCAAAATTATATTTCCTAAAAATAGAACTGCTTGGTTGGCAACTTAAGTTCTTATTTTTTATTTTTAGAGTCATGCAACAAGTTAAATACATGAATGCGTATTTGTTTTGGTAATCGAGGTAATTGCATGAAAGAATTGAGTGATAAGGAGGAAAGAGACAGGTGAAGTGAGTGTGGGCTGAGATTCAGAAGGCAGAAAGACAAGTTATATTTGAAGAGGGTGGTGAACATGGCTGAACGAGGAGAAGCATCCAGCAGGTAGAGACGAGAGGGAAGACAGGTTCCACCTCAAGCTGCTGCATCCCAAGAGGTAAACTGTTTGGTTGTAATTTGATTCTTGCATGTTTTATGAATAGGATGAGAGAGAGTAAGTGGGTAAAGATGAGAAAGAAAAGGTGATAGGCAAGGGTTTGGGATGGGGTGAGTGCTATGGGGTAGGTAAGCAGGGTGTTCACGTATGTTTTTAGGTATAGATAGGAGTAAACGGGCAAAATAATTACCGTAGGTGTATGTTTTTAAGCAGGGTGTATATTTTTGACAGTGACCGGTATCGTTTAGAGATAACCGGTATCGGTTAGTAAACCGGTATCGGTTATCTATAACCGATACCGGTTACTGTAGGAGTTTCCAGAATTTGAGAAAAAACCCGTGGAGATTTGTTTTATTGAATAATTATGTGTCGTTTTGATGTATGCAGGCGGAAGCAGGGTTAAGGATGAATGATACTTTGTGCAGCGTTGTTGTCACGAATCGAGCGGATGTAACACCAGCTGAATGGGCATTGATAAATCGTTTGGGGTTAAGTGGAATCCGCTATTATTCACGAATCGCACGTAACCATGCTATGTTGCAGGCGTTGATTGAGAGATGGAATCCAGAAAAGAATACCTTCTATCTGCCAACAGGGGAGATGACAGTGACGTTGGAAGATGTGTTCCGTATTTTGAGACTCCCAATTACAGGAAGACCAGTATATCAGGCATTGCCTAGCGCGGCGGGGAGCGATAACAGCAGTATTTGGTCCATACGCATGAGATTTGACACAGCGAGGTTTGACATTCACTTATGGTATAATGTATGCAGCACACCCTGAGGCAACAAGGTTGGCAGTAGTATTAATGATAGCGGTGGGGTATTATGCATTACCGAGGGCGGATGGCGGAAGATTTCCAAAAGCATTGATGAGTGTTATTTGGGAAATGATAGAAATGAGCGTGACTTTCGCATGGGCACCCGCATATCTGGCAGAGTTATACAGGGGTTTATGGGCCTGTAGGTGAAAACACAGGATGACACTGGATTGTTCGTACTTATTACATTGTTGGGCCTATGAGCACATAGTTTGTGTGCGCCCAATAGGCCGACCCATCGAGTCGGGAGAGACAGGAGTGCAGAGGTTGGGATTCAGACGATGGGTCCAGACAGAACAAGAGGCGAGATCCCAGGCCGTGATAGATGACATCGAGTATTATAGACAAGTATGGGAGATGGTGACGATTGTGGATATTTTTGGAGGCCTTACGGGAACTATATGGTGATAGAGAACATAGCTGAGGAGTTGAGGGGTGTAGAGCGCTTGAGGTGGATCGCAGGGCACAGGCCGAGGTGAGTACGAGAGGATTCCTCTAGATCGCGTGCGGCGACAATTTGGGTTCGTTCAGGATATACCTATGACATATAGACCATACATGAGGATTGACGCCGAGGCAGCATTCTCACCTCCCCGGCCGACACCTCCAGAAGGGCCAGAAGAGATAGCAGCCGATCGTAGGGTAATGGATGCGGGAACAACAGAGGCCTATAGAGTATGGTGGGTAGCAGAGCTGCGAGGTGCACATGAGCGCCCTGACATAGCTGTGATTACAGCGGAGAGAGATCGTTTCTGAGGATTTGGTTCACCAACTTCAAACACAAGTGAATGAGACAACGGGATTGTTAGAGGTTTCACAGTTATGAGTGGAGAGACTGGAGGCAAGATTCCTCCACGCTAGAGGACGTATTCGTATGTTACAGGAGATGTTGGTGGATCAGTGGGAGGAACCAATAGCAGTGGCACCTTTGAGGATGGAGAGGCCAAGTGAGTGGCGTCGACGATCACGATCACCACCTGATTCGGGAGGAGGTGCAAGGGTCTAAGTGAATTTCATAGGAGTATAAGAATAAATAAGGATGCCGACCTGCGAGTCGATGATAGAGAAGATGTATTTGTTTAACATCTAAAAACTAAATATGTATGTTGTTTTGAGTGATGATAGTACTAAGAATGGTTGTGTTTTGGATGTTGTTTTTGTTTGTTTTGAAAAAGGATAAAGATGAATGTTGTCAAAATAGAAATACACAAAAATATTTATATTTACAACACATGATAGGGTATGGTAGGGGATGGTCGAGCTAACCTTGGGAGACCCCATGTCTCCTAAGTGCTGCCTACATAGCCCATTGCACAAAGCAAGGAGGGGCCTCAGACCGATGTAGTTCTCCCTTAGGACCAGGGAGAGGTGAATTCAGGCAATTTAGGTATGGTTAGGCAATTTGTTGGTTGGTAAAAATATTGATATTGGTAGGGTAATGTTGTTGGTGTTGGTAAGGAATTGGCGATGTTGGTATAGGTATAGGTGAAGCGAAAGTTAGCCTACCCAAGTGGTAGGGAACCGTATCCTGATTAAGGTCAACACACAATCCTAGAGTCGAGCAAAAGAGGCAAAAGTGTCCCGTAGTTGAGAAGAGCTAAACAAACCACA
This sequence comes from Taxus wallichiana var. yunnanensis, assembly GCA_018340775.1. Lineage (NCBI taxonomy): Eukaryota > Viridiplantae > Streptophyta > Pinopsida > Cupressales > Taxaceae > Taxus > Taxus wallichiana. The sequence goes on from CM031235.1 coordinate 190,951,147, forward strand.
TATTAACATAGAATGAGCTTGAACCCTAGGTACCTTGCATAGACGAGAAGTCGATAGGTGAAAAGAGTTGTATAATCACAATATATCGGGTATACGTCACATCCCGTGAGTTTTGTTGTTTAAACAAATGGTGAGGTGAGGTGGATGGTGTAGCTGAGGTGCAGAGAACTTGTTATAAAGTGAGTATCCTGACGAAAGAGAACCAAACCTAAATAGACAAGTCCATGACTCAAAAGTGCTTTTGAATGCGGCTTTAATTTCTTTGAATATAGGTGATCGATGCGGGAAGTCTGAGGATATGTATTTTGTTACTCTTGAGGTCTTCACGAAGCTGATCAATGAGAAGCTTCGATAAAAGGCGACTGTGTATATTTGTCCTTGAGGAGCGATCTATTTATAGTAGCAGATGCGGCGTTTGTGTATAGTTGTCCTTGGGGAGCAGTCTATATATAATAGCAGTAATAGTTTGGCATATAATTTGTCCTTTGAGGAGCGAGTCTATGTATAATTTAGAGTCTAGATGTCCGTTGGGCATAAAGCATCTAGTTTTGTAGGAAGTTTGACTCAAGAAAATCCCATAAGTGTTTAATTAAGAATGTGTCATTTTGATACTTGAAGTCATGGACTAGACTAAAAAGGGGAAGGCATCTTTAAAAGGAGGTAATGACCAGACCACGTGAGTTTGATTCTATTTTGAGATGGATGGAACAAAAGTGTATGAGGTAGTAAATGAGCTCAAGGGACGAGCGCAAGGTAGATAAGAAGTGATATAACACTAAATTCAATAGTAGAATGGTCGAAGATGCAAGGCATTAAGGGGTTCAGGCTCAGGTTTACCACTAAGCAAAGCTAAACGGTAAGTGCCTGATCCGTAAGTATGTGTGATAATGTAAGGCCCAATCCAATTAGGAGAAAATTTTCCACGTTTGCTCTTTTCTAGTTTGGTTACATGTTGATTCTCTTTGAGGACAAGATCACCAACCTTAAAGGTACGCTCATGAAGTCGCTTATCATAAGCATGCTTGATGCGCATTTTTGATAGATTTGAAGGTGGTCAAGAGCTGTAAGATGACGCTCGTCAAGAAGCTCTAATTGGGCTAACCGCTCTTGGCGGAAATCATCATTGGTGAGAATATCCTGAAGAGATATTCTTAGGGAGGGTATTTGTATTTCGAGAGGCAAGACAGCCTCGGTACCATATACCAAAGAAAATGGGGTGGCATTAGTGGAGGTACGAATGCTAGTCCGATAAGCCCAAAGGGCAAAAGGAATGTGATCAGGCCAATTGTTCCCAGAATTATTAACAACTTTCATGAGAATTTTGGTCAGGGTTTTGTTAGAAGATTCGGCTTGGCCATTTGCTTGTGGATAGTACGGTGACGAGAAGCTAAGTTTGATACCGAAGTTGTTACAAAGGTCTTGTAACAACTTATTTTTGAAAGATTTACCATTATCTGTTATCAGGCGATGAGGAACACCAAAACGACAGATAATGTGATGGTTAATGAATTCGATGATTTTTTCTTTTTTGGTTGAAATGAGTGGAATGGCCTCCACCCATTTTGTGTAATATTCGGTTGCTGTGATTATCCATCGGTGACGTTGCGAAGAGGGCGGATGAATCTCACCAATAAGGTCTAAACCCCATTGTGAGAAAGGCCAAAGATCTCGTGCGACCTGTAGCGGATGGCTAGGAGTATGTTGAAGGTTGGCATGTTCTTTGACACATAACACAATGCTTAACATATTCGTAGCAGTCGTTATTAAGAGTAGGCCAATAATAGCCTAGGTGAAGGATCCGTTTGGCCACGGCCAGGCCACTAAAATGTCCACCACAAATACCATCATGGACTTGTCGGATGGTATAGGTGACCTCCGCGCCGGTTAGACATCGAAGGAGGATGCCATCAAAGCCACGTTTATAAAGGAGTCCCCCCATGATGACATAACGAGAAACACTTTTAAGAAAAGCACGTTTTCGGTACTCGTTAGGTCAGGTGGGAGAACAGAGGTTGTAAGGTAGTCGTGAAATTGGTGATACCAGGTATCCTGCGAATTAGCAGACACATTATTTATCATACAAACAACCGGAAATTTGAGTAAGATGGGGCAAGAGTTGTTGGACCAAGAGGCGAATATGTCGAGTCGATTGGTGAGGCAGGAATTTGTGAGGCTAAGCAAGCCATAGTATCCGCAAATTTGTTAGTGGAGCGGGGAATGGTTTGGATAGAATAATGAGTAAATAAGGTCAAAAGTGAATCTACGTAGTGTTTGTACTTTTGAAGTTCCTCATTTTTACATTGGTAGATGCCCATAACTTGGTTGACTACCAATTGAGAGTCACCGAAAATGTTGATAGATTTGACACCTAAGTGTAACACACTGGAGACCCAAAACAAGGGCCTCGTATTCCAGCTGTATTATTAGTGCAGGGGAAATCGAGCGGAATGAAAGAGGCATAGGCTCAGCGTCAAGAGGAATGAGAACAACGCCGGCTCCTCCACCATGCTGGCATTTGGATCCATCGAAGAAGAGGGTCATTGGATACGACTCCTCACTGAGTGAAAGAGTGGCGATGAGTTCGTCGGGGAAATTAAAATTGGTAAATTGTTCCCCAGGTAAAGGGGCCTCCGCGAGTTGGTCTGCAATAGTTTGTCCTTTGATTGACTTCTGGTGTATAAATTCAAGGTCGAGGTCAGTGAGGAGCATAAGCCATCGGGTGATGCGTTGGTTTAGATGTGGTTTGGCGTACATATAATGAATGGGGTCCGTGTTGGTGATGACAAAAGTTTTATGATTCAGGAGGTAGTGTCGGAGTTTGGTGGCTACGAATGATAGGGCTAGGCACAATTTTTCTACATGTGTATACCTAGTCTCGTAATCCACGAGAGTACGACTTATATAATAAACGGCTTGTTCTCGATGCTCGGAGTCACGATGTGCGAGCATGGCTCCTACAGCGTGGTTGGTGGCGGAAAGGTAAAGGTAGAAAGGGCGATCGTCCTGAGGTGGGATAAGCATGGGTGGCTGCAAGAGATAGGCTTTAAGAGCCTCAAAGGCTTGGTGACATTCCTCACTCCATTGAAAGACAATATCCTTTTTAAGGAGATGATGGAAAGGTTGACATCGATCGAGAGTTGTGAGATGAAACGCCGGATAGATTGGAGTTTGCCCTGCAAACTACGTAATTGTTTGAGGTTAGTGGGTGGGGGCATTTCTAGGATAGCTTTGACTTTAGCTGGATCGACCTCGATGCCATGCAAAGAGACAATAAAACCAAGGAGTTTTCCGAAAGAACACCAAAGACACATTTCTTTGGTTGAAGACGAACACCATATTGTAATAGGTGATCGAAAATAATGGCTAAAACATCGAGATGTTCACTGCGATGTTTAGATTTGCCAAGAAGATCATCGACATAATCTTCAAGGATAGTGTGCATAATGTCATGAAAAATGTAAGTCATAGCCCGCTGATAGGTCACACCAGCATTCTTAAGGCCAAACGGCATGACACGATAACAGAAGGTTCCCCAAGGAGTGATGAAGGTAGTTTTATGTTGATCGGCCGGGGCTACCAAAATTTGATTGTATCCCGAGAAGCCATCCATGAGAGAAAGCATCTCATGACCGGCAGTGAGATCAACAAGTTGATCAATACTTGGTAGGGGGAAGTCATCCTTTGGGCAAGCGAGATTAAGGTCCCGGAAATCCGTACATATCCGAAGTCCCCCCGTTGCTTTAGTGACAGGTACGATATTAGAAATCCATTGAGGATAGTCAATAGGTAAAATGAAGGAAACAGAAAGGAGTCGTTGAAGTTCTTCTTTGACCAAGAGGGCAATGCGTGGATGCATTTTTCTCAGTTTCTGTTTAACTGGTTTGGAATCGGGTTTCAGGGTAATGTTATGGACCGCAATGTCAGGAGCAATTCCTGGCATGTCAGCGTAGGACCAAGCGAAAGCTTGGTTGCGGGTACGGAGAAAGGTAGTAAAGGCGGCTTGTTCCGATGCGTTAAGGGATTGTCGATCTTCACAATGTGAGGATCTTCCTCTGTGTGGATGTTGATTTCTATAGTCGACTCATTCAACATGGTTTGAGTTTCAGACGGTAAGGCGCGTTGAATATAGGAGTCGTCCACACCAAGGTAAGTGAGGATGGAGTCGTCATCCTGGCACTCAACAACATTGATTGAAGGTGAATCCTCTTTGATCATGTCCGGATACAGAAGGGAAGAGAAGATGGGTCCTCATTATCGCGTTGATAAGTGAGAGGACCCAGGAAGATAGCATTTATGAAAAAAAAAAGTTAGGAGGGATAGATTCAGGGTCTATCGACTCTGTGGGTGACAATGGCAAAATGGGTGATGATGGTTTGGTAGGGGTGACGTCCTCATCTTCCAGAATACAACTGACACGAGGTTCTTTCGGTGTAAGTGTTTCAGGAAATCGAGACCACTACGATCATTGTGCTTGCGTGTAGTTACGGGAATGATTGTATGTCGGCCTTGTTCATAAAGACCAAAACCAAAGCCTTTCCAAGCACAGCGAGTCAAGAAGGTGAGGGCGAAACGACGATTTGTCAAGTATTGAAAATCGGATTGGAAGGGAACCACACCAAGAGGAGGTTCAGGGGTAACGGAGGATGCGTCGACACCCCCATACGTTAGGTTGGTGTGGCAATTAGGTGGTCCGTAAGAGATTACCTCCCCCACGCGATGGTCGTAGGTAGGATGCGCATGTAACTGTCCGTACTCCTGCGGGGTATGGAAAGAGCTAACGTTATATAGGCGATACTCCCCCAGCGTAAGGCGTTGAAAAACATCTACTAGGGGGTCTGAGGTTGGGATTTTGTCTGCGGGAAAGGAAGTGGTATTTGCAACGGTGGTTTCATTGGTTGAAGGCGTAGGTGCGGTTGAGGTGGATGGTTGAGGTGCGGTTAAAGTGGATGGTTGGGTTGGATGAATGGGTGTCTTGACTGGTACAAGCACATCATTAGGGCGATATAACATATTGCAGGTTTTGAAGGGGGGAGGATCAGCTTTTACGGTGTAGGACTTCCCTCGTACTCAAATTTTATGCATCATGTAAGGTGGAGGAACGCATCCCATAGCCGGATCGAGGGCGGCCTAACAACATATTGTATTGGAACTCTCCCTCGAGGACATAGAAGAGTTCGGGTAAAGTACGTGGTCTACTACACGAATGTTAAGGATCACGGTGCCTAAGGTAGAAGTAATAGCATCATTGAATGACATGACATAATGGGGTTGCACACATGCGACTAGAAGGGATATTCATTTGTTGGAAGGCTTTTGAAGAGATGATGTTTAGGCTAGCGCCCCGTCAATCATAACACAGCGTACCGAATGTCCGGACATAAGTGAGATGAAAGAAAGCGAGGTCGGGATCTTACGCACCAAAGTCGACAATTTCGTCTTCGGAGCCGGCGGCGGCTGCTTTGTATAGAGACAGAAGTGGTTGGGGAGATAGGTTGTTTGGTGAGTGAAGCAACGTGATTGGGTGTTAGAATGGAGGTAACAGGAAAGGTTTCATTAGGTAAGACCTCTATCCCTTGAAGGATTTCAACGAGAGCTTGTCGATGAGATTCAGAAGTTTGAATGAGATCGTACAGTGTCATTTTTACAGGTGATTGGTGAAGCTGTTTGATCATGGTACGGTGGGCAACTCCATCAGAGACGGGGTAGGCGAGGTCCACGAATAACCACTTTAGGTGGTGGTGTGATCGGGATGGTGGACGGAGAAAGAGAGGCCGCAGGTGTGCTTCCTTTAGCTTTCTCATTGTTTTTCTGCCCTCGAGTGGCAACACTAATCATGTTGATCTCGTGAACACGAGAGGAGGAGGATGGTAGGGATAAGTCATGGTCTTCGAGAGGTGGGGTTGTAATAATGATAGATCTTGGTGAAGCGAGGACAGGTGGTATAGGAGAGGAGATTGAAGCTAAAGGTTTCTCCCTTCGTAAGTTGTCTTGTTTAACCTTTCTGTCTGAGAGAGGTGACTGATGAAGTATGGCTTTCAACGCTTTGCATCCTTCTACATCATGTCCTGGTGTGCGGTGGTAAGCGCAGATTTTAGACTCATCATAACCTATAGGTCGAGGTTTAGATGGATCATAAGGTCTAAGTGGGGGTAGGGAAATGGTCGCATTCTCCACCAATATAGCAAGGATTTTGGCGTAAGACCCTTTGAGTGGGTCAAAGTCAGAGGAAGATGAGGCTATTGACTGGGTAGTTTTTGGTAATGACGGGGTATGGTTGATTTGTATGGGTGGCGGTTTAGCCAAGGGGTTTTGATAATGGGATTTAACTAAACGTGGCTTCTTTGGCACAGAAGCTATGTTTAGCTGGTTAGATGATGAGGCCACAGATGATGTGGTATCAGAAAACAACCACGGAGCAATAGGAGTGACAACAAACAAATCTTTTGATGATGGAATTTGTTTAGGGTTGATAGGCGGACAGGATACGTGGGGTGACGGTGTTGATATACCCTTGGATCTCTGTATGGGTGCAGAAGGCGTAGGTCATTTTAAAGAAAACGCAGGAGGTATGATATATTGATGCAAGGTGGAGGGATGAGGTCCCAATATGGAAGGTAGGTGTGATGATGATGGTTTTAGTTGTGATAGAGGCATAGGTTGAGGAGATTGAGTCTGTCTCCTAAGTGGATGGACGGCTTTATTTTTAGATAAATCTAGCCGCTTAGGTGGGTGTGTTAGACTGGGTATTGGTGAGGTCCCAAGCGTAGGGGAAGATTTGGTTAGGCTAATAGAGGTGGATGAGGTATTTGGTAGAGATGAGGGGGGTGAAGATGAGGACATAGGCATTTTAAGCACGTAAACACTTTGGGTATATGGTAGGCGTCTGGATCGGTCATCTGCATTTGAGTAGTAGAATATGGGGTACTCAAACGTTCCCATAGGACTCATCTATCTTCTGAGGGATGACAATCCTCACGTGTGAATAGGAACTTTTGTATGGAAGAAAGGTGGGTTGTGATTCCGGTCCACTGTGGGTGTGATACGGGGGTAGATGAGGCACTGTATCAATGGGCGTTAAGAGGTCAACCGGTCAGCTGAAAAGATTTAGGCGATGAAGAACTAATAGGTAGGAGGGCATGTTTGAGAGGATCCGTCATGATTAAAGAATGTGGTGATGTCGGTGCAAGAGGTTTCTCGTCTAAGGATGACAAAAGAAGTGGCGAGCCTTCCTCTTGTACAACAAGAATGGTAGAAGGAGATGTTTGGGAAATAGATAAGTTAGATAACATCCGCTCACAGTCTTGCAAGGATGTGGTGTAAGAAGGCTCATCTGTGAGAAGAGACCTCTGGGCGGTTAATTCCTCGATGGGTAAAGGAACGGCAAGGATTTCGTCTTGTCTTGATGGTGATGAAGGGGGTTCGGGTTCCTGCGTTAGTGAAGAGGCTTGATTCAGAATTTTTTCGATAGAGGCTTTTGGCTGGGAGTCGAAGACTGCATGGATCTCATGAACACTCTCCTCGGCTAAGATATCTTGGTTTATGTTACTGTTAGAAGAGTGATTCGGGAATGGTTTGTTGAAAATTTTCAAATTTCGGTTAGCAGGAGCGTTAGGATTATCGAGGGCTATATCTCCTGCATCAACCATTTCCTGCACTATGTTTTTCAACATCTTGCAGTTTTCATGACTGTGTCCCTTCACGCGGTGGAAGTTACAGAAGTCATTTTCTTTGTACCAAGAAGGTATGGCGCGGGTGGAATCAAACCCGGAGTGAGGTTTAACAGGAGGTAAGGTAATGGCTCCTGCTTTAAGCAATTTTTCCAATATCACACCATAAGTTTCTCCCAAGGAGTGTAATTGATGGGCTCTACTTTATACTTATAGGTGGTTTTTGGCGGGGTATTAGACGGTGGTTGGGATTTGACCATCACCGCGTGCACAGCTCCTTTTGATTTCGAAGCAGTCGATGGGTGAGGATTGGTGGTGTTAGGTTTGTTGGTGGAATCTTGGGTTCGGAAATTGGGGTTTTTGTTGCGCAACCGCAATTTCTCTTCCTCTAAGGCTCGAATCTCTAGTTTTCGAGCCATAGTAAAGGCCTCGTCAAATGTGCGGAAAGTTTGAATTTGGAGGGTAGGAGAGATGTGCTTAGCATGTGAGGCCGCGTAAAAAGTTTGATAAGTTCGGCTGAGGCAAGGCATCGTAAGTTGGTTGATAAGGCCCCGCCATCGTCAATGAAATCTGCGATAGATTCGTCTTCAAATTGTCGGATGGCATAGAGTCGGTGATAGATACTTTCTTGTAATGTTAATGGAGAAATGATCAAGAAAGATTGGGCTAGTTGGTTAAAGAGAAGATTGAGTCTTTGGGTTAAAAAGCTTTGTACCACTCAAGCGGGTCTGATAAGGACATGGGAAAGGTGCGGAGTAGTAAGGCATCGTCATGAGCAATTAGATAGCAGGCATGTCTAAATGAGCGCAAGTGTTGTTGAGGATCCTCCTTACTATTAAAACGAGTAAATTTTGGTAATTCCCATTGAGGAGGATATGAATGAAGGGGGATAGAAGGGTGGATAGGCTCGACAAACTTGCTCGTATGTCAGGGCGCTACGACTTCCTGAAATAGAAGCCTCCAGATTTTGCATTTTGTCCATCATTTGTTTGATTAAATCAGTAGTTGGATGAGATGATGGTGCGGTTGCGGTAAACGGAGGCAGATTGGGCCAAGGGCCACCACTAGACAATGGTGGGGTTAAATGTTGATAAGGTATGGAGGACGAATGTGTTGAGGTGACCGAATAGGGATGTCCTATATAAGATGTTGAGGTCACCGGATACGTGTGTGGAAATGAAAAGGTGGGCGGAGCTTGAGAAGGAAAGCTCGTGTGGATAGGTGGCAGAGAGCAAGTCATGAAAAGGAGCAGTCTGCAAGAGAGACAAGGTAGGAGTGGTCGGCGGTAATGATATGTGGGGCCCAAGATTAACCAAAGGAAAGCCAATCTGTGCCGTATGAACCCCTGAAGCCGCTGGATTGGGAAACGGGGCTAAGGATGCAGAAGGCAAAGCGGAGTTATCAGGCGGAGAAGGAGCTAAATGAGTAGCTATACTAATAGGCATGCCAACAAGGAGTTGACCATCGGGCGTACGGTCAGGGGCATGAGACAAATAGTATTGTACAGCGCTAGGATTAGCGTCCAAAAATTTCACAAATTCTTTATCTCCTACAGGGATTTTGGGAACCTCACTGGTGTCCGTAGGGTTCCCCATAGAATGTGAAGGGGGCGATTCAGGCAAAGGCACAGAGCAGGCATGTGAAACCATGGTGGTGGCTTGCTTCGAGTGATAACAACCATGGGCAAGAGTACATAGTAGGGTTTCAATCTATCAGGAACAGAAACAACCCCAGAATGTTGAAATTGGTAGGTTGTTGGTTTGTCAGGGACTGTAAAAGACTGTAACCGATATCGGTCTGCTAACCGATGTCGGTTATACTGTAGCCAGCGTCGGTCACTTAACCGATGTCGGTATAATAGGACTGGTATAAGAAACTGTAAGAAGCTGCTGATTTGGGGTTAACAGTGCTTAGTATGCCTACCAAAGCTTACGAAGTGATCACGAGAAAATGTGTATATGAGAGAAGCAGAAGCGAAAACAAGCAAGATACACAAGCAAATTAACAGACTAACCCTAGGATTAGTTTTAATCAATTTGGGCTTATGCCCTTAGATGCAGAATGATGTCAGAATCCTAAACAAAAGACTTAGGGGAAATGTCAAGTTTGTTTTGGCTTATAAGGTTACCTCAATCGGGTGGAGGAATACCGCGGAAAAAGGGGGATGTTTTGAGCTGTTGTGTTAATTGTGAAGTGATTCGGTATGTGTTGTGCAGTGAAAGTAAGATTAATTTCTTGTCAATACCGTGGAAATCACCCCCACGTGTATGACCTGTTACTTAATCTACGTTCACTAGAATTGAAAACAACACGCAAAAATGGGATGCACGTGTTTTAAACCCAAATTGAAAATGTTATTCGATGAAGCAAAGAAGATGACTTTCACTAATGCAAAAGCTGGGAAAGCAAGACAAATTCTTTTACCAAATATAACAAAATATCGTGTGAAATTTTTAGAAGAAGAAAACAGCATGTATGCTCCCTATATGAAAGCAAGCAAGAAAGAAAGAAACCCGAAATGGGTCCCACCGGGCGTGCCAAAATGTTTCGCACATAAATGCTTCCATTCGGGATAGAGTTGCTTCTATCCTTTCATTCCTTTGAGAAACAAATAAGGGTTAGGGCTAGGAGGAATACCTGTTGAATGTTGAGAGGGTGTGCGCGTACCGTAGAGAGAGATCAGATCGATTGCAAAGAACTCCTTTTTGTCTAGGAAGGACTACCTGCAAGTAAGAATACAAGACCACTAGATTCTAATTAGATAATAAGTGAGGGAACTGCCTTGGGCCCAGGAAATATGAGACTTCCTTTCGAAGGTAGTCAGTTCCCCTGCTAATATGAATTAACACAAATTCTAACAAATAAGCTATTGTCCAATTACAATTTGTTTACCTTGTTAGAACAATAGAGAAAAGGTTGGTCTTGGTTTTGAATCACGGTGACCGATGCCGGTCAGTGTCACCGGTGCCGGTTGATGATAACCGATATCGGTAGGGGTAGTGATTTAAGGGGTTTGGTAAAAGGTTGGCTATAAGATGACTATGGTGTTTATAAGGCTAGTAAATGATTGGGGATGGGTAACGGGGTGATAGAGAAGGCTCAGAGGGTATGGGAGCTGTTCTTGGGGTAGTGTAGGGGTAGAGGAATGATAGTTAGATGGGGGGTGTTACCGGGTAGTGGATCTGGGAGTAGACTTGTAATTACTGTGATTCAGAAATCCAAGAAATATTATTAAAAGAACGTATAAGACTTACTTACTAGTTCCTGATGAAAAATGCGGAGTTGAGAATTTGTGATGACGAAGCGGGGTTGAGTAGGATGGTCTGACAATCGAGATGAGCTATCTCCTCTCCTGATGCTTGGATGAGTGTCACTGGGCTCTGGTTATTCAGTTGCAGTCTTGGGCTTGATGTCCTTCTCTGCAAACTCCTCTCTTTCCTTCACTTGTCTCTGTTCAGCCAAGTAAATTCGGATCCTTCCAATGACTTCTGATTCGGATCAATGAAAATCCAACCCCTTGTTTTTGGTTGGGAGAGGTCATTTACAGGGAACCGATGGTGGTTACGTAACCGACGGCGGTCGAGTAGGAACCGGTATCGGTCAGGTCAAAGTGGGCTATTTTTAGTAAAATAGCCAACTTTCCCTCCTTTTCCCCTGAGGGATTAGTTGTGGGCTTGGTCAAGTCATTATGAGGTTGGTTTAGGTGCGGGTGAGGAGTAAGTTATAGGTCTTAATTAGGTTAGTTTAGGGTTAGGACTAGGTCATGATGAGGTGGTGAAATGAGGTGGCAGGTATGGCGATGTGGATTTATTAATTATAAGGTAATTAATAAATAATTGTGTAAGGTTTAGGTGATGAGGTTAGGTTGCGAAATGAGATGTGGGGCACAGGGGGTCGTAAGACACAAATTTGGTGTCTACACTAAGGGTTCTCTCAAATATTTTGAATAAGTCCCTATCGCGTAGGTTTCGACCATTGATGGTGCTGTTGAGGGTGGCGGTGGAATGGGTTGTTGATATGGCGTAGCGTATGCCTTGGTAGGGGCATGAGGAAACTCTGTGGTTGAGTAAACATGCGGGAGAGGAGAACATATCCCTTGCGGTGATATGGAGTACATGTGTAAGTATGAAGGGGATTGTCTAGGAATGGATTATTTTGTACTAGACCGGGAGGTATCGGAACGGTGTTAGAAATGGCGGTTCTAGTTGGCGTTTGTTGTGAATACTGAGGAGTCATGCCTAATGTGCCTATTCCTGTGAGGAGGTCTACTTGGCTAGGATGGTGTGGAGGATTAGAATTTCCTACCTGCATGAATTGAGAATGGTGATTTGCTTGAGCAATTTCTAACCCCCTAACTTTTTCTACTAAAGTCGAAATGACTTCATTTGGTAAAGTCACGGTATTTTGCCTTAGTGGCGTTTGTTGTATATCCTGGTGTTGTATAGGCATGTGATACCCTGCTATGAACTGATCGTTGCCCTGCCAAGTTTCCCTAAGGGCATTTCCTATATGTAGTGGTATGGAGGTATTTTCTTGAAAAGAGACCTTGGGTTGTGCTTGTAAACTTCCTATGGGCGGGTACATACCCCGAGAGCGTTTTCATTTCTGGCATGACGCACTAAATGTTCATAATCTAAAACTAGGTATGGATCTGATTGTCTACTAATTTGTGGTCTACAAGCGGACTTTGAGGAGACGAACCAGATTCTCCTGTGAACGTCATATTGTTCGAGCCTGAAGGCTCTGTGTGTTGCATTTGAGCGAGCTGATCCAACTCCTCTATTTGGAAAGATGAGCTATATCTAGTTTTGGAGGTGGAGCAGACAACCGGTTGGTGAATAATTATCACCCATCGAGAGCGCGGGTGATGTTTGTCTATTCGATTGAGTGTAGTATGCCTCAAGACCTAGGAGAGGTCTACCATATGCATCGAATCTTGACATATTCGGGGGGTATATGAATACCCGTAGAATAATGGGAAGGAGGAAGGTGGAAAGAGAGATAAGGAAGATGTTGCGATTGTTTTTTCATGTCGGCTTCACCACCAATTTTGTACGATGGAAAAGTGACAAGCGAGTGTGGGAATCTACAAGTAACTCTTCCTCGCACCCGACTTCTCGAGGTCGTGTGTCGAGATAGCTGAGTGGGGATGGATTATGCATAGGGTATGGATAAACTAGTTAGGCAATCCTATATCTTCGACACACACTAATGGAATCTGTGAATCTAAGGCAAAGAAGGCCCTCCTAACACGAACTAGCATGATAGATCGATCGGCGAGGATGGCTCGCAAGGCTCAATTAATATCGAGCTCGGCGTGATCTAATCTATAGGTTGTGGGATATGTGGAAAATGACACGGGATGGTTTTGTGTATGTCTCGAGACGGGGGTCATATGATGGATGATGGATATCAACAGATTCTATAGTCGATTCTCTGGTCTAGTCTAGAAATCTTTAGCTTTGTTAGTTGATATATCCAACAAGGATAATTGTGTGATGATGATAGGTGGAAGTGGAGTGGAACTAAATATTAATGCGTCGGCCCGGCGTCAATGTTAGATTGACTGTAGGGTCGTTGGGTTGTGGGATTTGTGGGTCCAACCGTAGATTCGTGGTTGTTGTCGACCTACTATGGTTATGTGCGGAATCGAGTCCCCTAATCCCTAGTATCCAATAGTCGTATGCCTTTTTGGCCTCTACGTTCATAATTAACAGTTGTGTGATCTTTTCTGAGTATCTTATAGGCAATCTTGCAATCTGAATCCTTAAGCTAGTATCTATGTCTATGAGAGTGTCTCTTGCGTCTGCAGGTTTGTGGGACCAAAGGGTCACAACCAAACGTTTGCTCTCTTTCAAGTCCTTCTACAGTCATGCGGATATTTATCTAGAGTAATCTGTAGTTTGGCTGATTTGACCAAAACGTGTGCACTTGGTCGTCTTCTATATTTAACCCGCTTAACTGTGAGTTGATCTGTTGTAAGTCTGTTGTTGTTTGGAAGACTTGGATTCTAAGGTTCTGATCTATATCAGTTATTTCGTAATAAGATTGGGTTGAGGCACGATTGGCTTGAATACGTATTCTCTGGGCTCTCTAGGTCCCATGATTGTCATACAAAAGGAAATGATACAAATCTAACTAATGATAGAATAATTTAACTGCGTAAGATATGTCTATGTATATTCCTAAATCTGATAGTTATTGATAAGCTACTGAACATAATTTAAAGAGCAATTATCTAATATATCTAAAATTGACAACTAAACTAATAACACAATTAAAACAAACAAAGAAACCGAGTATAGCTACTTGTCTGTGTAGTTTTTAGATTTATTCTAAATAATGCGATAACTGATCTACTCTATTTGAAATACTCTCGATCCTACCTCAGAAGTGAGGAGTGAATCATAGTTTCTCAGAAACTATCAATCCCCATGACTTCCTGGCAATATCAAAAGTAAAATTTAACTCGAAATGAAATGATTAGCTACTCTATTTGATATACTTTTAACTAAAACTTTGAAAGCTAGAACACGGATTCTCGCAGAGCGTGGCGAATCCAATGGTGTGTGACCTTGTCCCCTCAGTGTGATCTCCTCGTTCTTTCATGCTCACGCGGATCCAGAAAAGCATGTAATGCTAGCATCAATAAGAGTAGATATTGGAACAAAGGTAGCTTAGGATGCAGACTGAATACAATGCGAGTAGGAGAGGGATAGTGTAAGAGTACATAGCTTGGATTATGCAATTCCTAGTGGGATTTATTGCGAGTCATGCAACATAAAATGTCCAGCACCTGAAACTATCCTATTTGATGAACAAAACCTACAACTTTAATGGCTTCCTATTGAGATGAAACTATCCTACTCCAATTGATTTGGATGAAATGACAACAACACTTTGCATAAGGAGAATATGTGGCTTTCTGACAGCTAAAAAATGCTAACTATGCATCTAAGAAATGAGACTATGAATCCTAAACAAAACTGAAAGGCTAAGCTATTGAAATGAGAAATTCAGAGGCAAATTTGAGGGGCCATTTGCTTGAGCACAAGCCAACTATTTATAGCATTTCCAATTACCCAAAGGTAAAAACCAAATTGATCTCTTAAACCATAAAAAATGCCAAAAACTATTGTTGTAAATATCTCCCCAGGGTCGATATAGGCGAACAAGAGAATATAGAAATCAAAGAAGCTCAAATCCACGACATTCAAAAGTGCGGGAAAGTGGCGCTACGAAATGAATGTCGCGGGGAGTAAAGGATGCGCCCTTGGCGCACGGAAATGGCGCATGACAATGAGTGTTGACACTAAAATGTATACGCGAGGCACGAGAAAGTGGCGCACGAAATGGATGTCGACACACACATGGATGTGCCTATGGCGCACCTTCGAGGCGCTTGACATTTTGAGCTCGGCAGAAGCATACCACAGCACGAGATATTCGAGATGGCCATAACTTTTGGTAGGAGCTCAGATTCATGCAAGGTTGGAATTTTTGAAAAGATTACGAGGTCCTCTTTCCAACTACTATTGGATATCTTTAATTGGGTGAGAAACAATTCTTAAAAATGCAAGATACAGTTTGCCACTTTTTGAGTTCGCTTGGGTTCTTACCTACCGCCATAATGAGATGAATTAAATGCTAGTCTGGAGGTGGTTGGGGCAGATTTCGAATTCCTCTTTTCTCCCTCTCTCATTCTTCCTATAAATTGTAAGGAGGGGCTTCTTTATGGTGGTTGTTCATCTTTTCAGCTCTGCCCTCCCTTCTTTTTCTTCTCCAGGGTTGAAAAAATGGAGTTCGAACCTCCTCCCCTGCTCTGTAATGGCATTTTTGCCTTTTACTATTGAAATGATGTTCTGTGCAAACTTCTGGAGCAAAAAAATGTGTTTTGTGATGCATCTGTCCATCCTTGCTCATTTTTTTGCTTGTTTTCTTCTTGCCTCTCTTCATTGCAGGTATTTGCGCATGTTCTAATGTTCATTATAGGTCTGGAGCTGTGTTCATGGAGTTTTGGGACATTTTCTGTGTGAAATCTATCCTTGGGTTTGTGATGCGTCTGTCCATCCTTCCCATTGCTCACCTCTCCTTGTTCCATGGCAGTTTTGATAGATGTTCAACATTCTCCTTCTCTGGTGTATCACCGTTTTAGTGTAGGCTTTGCTATTTTTCCCTTTCTCTCTCTCTCTGTCTCCTTGGCATGGTTAGATTAGGTTTAGATTAGCTTGCCTGCACTGGAATAGCTTGTGGCAGGTAGTTTAGGAGCAGGAACCAACCTTCTCTGGAGATTCCTTTCTCATTTCTGCAAGTCCCACACTTGGAGAAATGATTCAATGTTGTGCAATCACACTAGATGCTAGAGTGATCAACCTAGAAGCCTGATCTGCATCTAGGGGTGCTGTGATTTTGCATCAATAGTTTTGGCACGCTCGGTGGGACCTTAGAGGTCTTCCACTTCATCTTTTGTAGGTTGGTGTGTTCCTGTGAATATTTCAGCCTTTGGAGGCACTTGCAAACACATCTAGCGACTCCATCTGATCAGCAACCCATTTCTGAAGTTGCAGACCCGTTTTCCATCCATTTCCATTTTCATCCTTCTTTCCATCCCTTTCATTCTTTCCATTCCATGAAGTTGTGCAATCATGACTTCATTTCCATCATGGAACTCACATTTACAACAGCAGCAATATATCACACCTCCAACATGTTTTTTAAATCCTCCAAATCAGCATTTTGAACAAATTCAAAATCAGCATGCATACCCATATGAGCAGCAATGCCAAAATCAGTTTGGCTATGGAGCTTTCCAAGAGCAAGAGTATGCAGACAATCAGATGCAAGATGCTGGTCTGTTGGAGAAAATCCAAAAGATGGAGGTAAAGATGGTGCAGTCCAGAGCAACAACTCAAATGAGAGCTTTCAGAATTGGTTGCAGGACTCCTTGTCCATGGGGAGGCCCTTTTCCAAGACACTTCAGCCCTCAGGAGAAGCTGGACTTCATGATGAAGATGTTGCCCCAACTTGCACAATGGACAACAGAGATAGAGGCCTATACACTTGTTGTTGAACAACCTTGTCAATGGGTAAGTTCTACACCATCATCTGGCTTTTCTCTTCCCATTACTCAAGCAGCACCATCTCATTTGGAATTGCAAATTCTAAATTCTCCATCTGCTGTCCCAAGTGTTGAATCCATTTCTCCACCTCTCAGTCTTCCACCACACCTCAATTCTTCTTTCCTTTTTCCTTCCAAACAGTCATCCCCTCCACAAGAGCTAAAAGAAATACCCCCTCCTCCAAAGAAACAAGAGTTTCTACCACCACAAAAAATTTCCAAATCAATTGAGTTACAACCCATCCCTCCTCTTGCATTCCCAATTCCATGTGGGGAAGAAGAAATTGCAAAAATCAGTTATCAAGGCCAGCAAGAGGAAGAGCCAAGAAGAAAAGAAATGACAGACAGTTTGAAGGCTTGGGCTGCCAAGTTTGGGATGACAAAGATCCCCTTGATGGTTAAGCCTATAGAAGAGGCTAAGGTTGAACAAATGGTGGTTAAGACTGATTTTGTGGCAGCAGAAGAAGAGAAAAAAGAAGAAGCAGATCAGTAGTTAGTTTGCTCAGAAAGTAGTGTCCGTGTTGGCACTCTATTTGAAGGAAATGCTGATCTAATCCAAGTTGCACAATCAGCCATAAAGAAAGAAAGCTCAGAAGAAGATCTTGTAGTCCCAACTTGTCCTCTAGAGCAGCAGATCGAAGAGTTTGACTTGACAAACTTCATGCTGGAGGAAGAGTTCAATCAAGAGCAAGATTGCCTTCAAGTAGTAGAGGAGGAGAAGCTACTCCAAATCCAAAAGAAGAGGAGCACATCCCAGCTGTGGAGGAGGAAAGTGCAGATCCAAGGGCTTTGAGCACAAAAGCAGGCTACAGGAGAACCTTCAGTTCTTCTTTCTACTTCACCTCTCTCAAGTTCTAGTACTGAAGAGGAGTTTGATCTCTCAAACTCAATGTTGGAGGGAGAAAGAAACCATGGTGGTCAAGTTGCAGATCAAGAGAACACCATGGGAGAGATTGAACATTTGCAGCAGGACAGCCATGAGGCAGTTTATCTGTCAGATTTGGAGGACTATTTTGATGGAGAAGAGCCGGTTGAGTTTCCACCATTCTCTCTTTCATCATCCACATTCCAAACACAAGAGTCTGTTGTCATGAAGGAGAACATTCATTTGCAGCAGCCTGCATCCTATAGCAGCTCTTTGGAACCAAGATTGGAAGATTTTAATCTTTCATGTTCTTCATTGGAGGAAGAGAAAGGACAGAGGAATTTCACCATTTCTTCCACACCATCCATTCAGGAGGGTCTACAAGAAGACTCCATTCTTGGAGTTGAAAATCAGAGCTATGGGCATATCAAATGGATCAGACCTTGCCCAATCAGGTATTTGGCTTCATTGGAGCCAAAGGAGAAGTCACAACCAGTCATGCTTGCTTCGAGCATGAGGGTGAGCTCAAAGTACCGAGGATCATTTGTCATACCTCTTCAATCCAAATGCGAGAGAAACTAAAAGAGGTATTGGATTTTTTTCAGCTAATACCTTGATGATTTGGGTGGAATACCCGGCTTCTTGTTGATTTTCCACTCATCATAACAGCCATGATCAGCCCAAATTATTTGTATGGCTACCAATTTTGAAAAAAGGAAGCTATTTCTCACAACCAATTGCAGGGTTTGTTTAGCTTGCCTTTGCTCCAGTTAGAGTAAGGTAGGTAGGTTTGCTTTCAGTAGAAGAAGTGCTTATGCACACTCTGCATGTTCCATTTGGAGCATGTATGATTTTCAGTTTTGTACATATTTTTTGGTGTTGCTGGGTTTGCTCTTGCACAGTTCATTTCAGTGGCATTTTGGTGAGAACAACTCTAAGTTCAATGGGTTTCAAGTGGCTCAGAAGGGATTTTTCAAAGTTCAGATCAGTTTTCAGGCTTGCTTATGACTCCATGCCCAATGGATTGCTAAAAGGCCACTGATCTTCTACCTAGCAGGCAGGTGACCCCGTTGAGTCGCCAAATTGTTGTAAATATCTCCCCCCGGGTCGATATAGACAAACAGGAGAATATAGAAATCAAAGAAGCTCAAATCCCTGACATTCAAAAGGCGCAGGAAAGTGGCGCACAAAAATGAATGTCGACAGGGTAAAGGATGCGCCCTTGGCGCACGGAAATGGCGCATGACAATGAGTGTTGACACTAAAATGTATGCGCCAAGGCGCAGGAAAGTGGTGCATAGAAATGGATGTCGACACACACACAGATGCGCCTATGGCGCACCTTTAGGAGGCTTGACATTTTGAGCGCCGATAGGAAGCGAGACCACAGCGCGAGATATTCAAATGGCCATAACTTTTCTTGGGAGCTCGGATTCATGCAAGGTTGGACTTTTGGAAAGATTACGAGGTCCTTTGTCCAACTACATTTGGATATCTCTAATTAGGTGAGAATAAATTCTTAAAAATGCAAGATACAGTTCGCCACTTTTCGAGTTCACTTGGGTTCTTACCTACCGCCATAGTGAGATGAATTAAATGCAGTCTGGAGGTGGTTGGGGCAGATTTCGAATTCCTCTCTTCTCCCTCTCTCATTCTTCCTATAAATTGTAAGGAGGGGCTTCTTTCTAGTGGTTGTTCATCTTTTCAGCTCTGCCCTCCCTTCTTTTTCTTCTCCAGGGTTGAAAAAATGGAGTTCAAACCTCCTCCCCTGCTCTGTAATGGCGTTTTTGCCTTTTACTATTGAAATGATGTTCTGTGCAAACTTCTGGAGCAACAAAAAACGTGTTTTGTGATGCATCTGTCCATCCTTGCTCGATTTTTTTTGCTTGTTTTCTTCTTGCCTCTCTTCATTGCAGGTATTTGCGCATGTTCTAATGTTCATTACAGTGCGGAGTGTGTTCATGGAGTTTTGGGACATTTTCTGTGTGAAATCTATCCTTGGGTTTGTGATGCGTCTGTCCATCCTTCCCATTGCTCACCTCTCCTTGTTCCATGGCAGTTTTGATAGATGTTCAACATTCTCCTTCTCACGGTGTATCACCGTTTTAGTGTAGGCTTTTCTTTGTTTTTCCCTTTTCTCTCTCTCTCTCTCTATCTCCTTGGCATGGTTAGATTAGGTTTAGATTAGCTTGCACCTGCACTGGAATAGCTTGTGGCGGAGTAGTTTAGGAGCAGGAACTAGCCTTCTCTGGAGATTCCTTTCTCATTTCTACAAGTCCCACACTTGGAGAAAGGATTCAATGTTGTGCAATTACACTTTGGATCTTTAGAGTGATCAACCTAGAAGCACGATCCGCATCCGGTGGTCTTTGTGATTTTGCATCAACAACTATTCCAGGGAACCATAATCATTAATGCAAGCCAAAGGTGGTGAAAAAGCTGGTAAACATTGAAATTTACGTGAGTCACGTTAAAAGAGCATTACGGAAAACCCGTGAAGGACCGTCGCGAGGCGGGGCGGTGGTTTCGTAATTGAAGAACAAAATGCAAAGAAAAGAGGGGAAAAGAGAACAACAAAACACACAAGGGCTAAGCAAGGCATGAGGGATGTTAATGCATACTTGGGGAGCTTTTCCGGATCCTGAACACCTTGTGAGGAGATCTATATCATCATTGGGTCATGTGTTATGCTATTTCGGCGGTGCAAGTACCTTACAATTTTAGGTACATACTGAAACGCATACAACAAGTTAAGCCTTTAGAGTTGTATTTATGTGATATTTGATATTGTGGTGATTAGATAAATGTTGAGTAGATTTATAATGTGTATGTTTTTTATTTTTAGGGTAGACTATTGGTGATTGACACCGGATGACCAAGGATGTGCATCATGATATCCTCTATGATGTCTTAGATATAACATATGCAACCATGCTCGTAGATATAGTGTCGGTGAAGCCATCGATTCAATAAGTGATTTTAAACTTGTGGGATAGATAACTCATGAGATATAGAGGTATAAAGATGATCTAATAGCGGTGAATGTAGGAGATATGTCATCATTCTTGAAGGGCCTTCTTTAAGCACAAAAATGATAACAAAAATACATGTAATGAGACTATTAGATGTACATGGGGAGACACCACACCAAGTGATAGATGTGGCTGTATTATGGTGTTGGAGGTTTTGGTAGCTAGAGAGAAAAGTGAGAGGCTTCAAAGGCTCAATCTAGATCCACATCCTTAGCATAACCCCTGTTTGCGATGAATTAGGCACCATCAACTCAAAGCATTGGATGAACTTCATCTAAGGGAGGGGATGTTTAAGGCATGGTTGATTGTATGATTTTTTGAGATATTTAATGTATAAAATGATTCATTTGAATATATATGAGATACCATTTTTTATCGATATTTTTGGATTGATGTTATCATGTGTTTACTTTTATGATTCCATTTTATTATGTATGCTAAAATGTATGGAAATTTATGATTAAGAAAAATGGAGTGATAAAAGGGTTTAAGATTGATAGGGTAGGAATTTTGGATGAGATGGGAACAATTGATAGTGTGAACCCAAGAAATATGAGATAAAATCAAATGAGAGATAAGAGGAGTATGAGGATCATAGTATCCCAAGTAGGAATCCATGACAGTATAAACCCAAGCGGGAGATAGATAATAATTACCAAAGTATCGAAGATAGTAGAAGATAGATACAAATGATAGCTAGATGTCTTAATGATGACATGTAAAGGATTGGGATGCATCATTGATGATGTCAACTATGTTGTGTAATATTTGTTGGTGAGTATGAATCATGAGTTCCTCGAGGTTATATTGGATGATATTGATACCTCAACAAAATTTTGATCATGTATAAAAAGAGTGAATTATCAATCATAATAGATATTTGCACATTCACATAACAATGGATATCATTAAGGTATGGACGAGGGGATAATGATGAGAGATAGAATATTGTGAAGGAGGGGATCATGATTAATTCTTAGGCACATGCAGAGAAGGATCTCGGGTTTGACACTTTTGGGAGAGGACCTAATAAGTATCATCGATATGCGAGAAAAATGTGATGAGAATAAAATAATGCTATGAAATAATAAGATTGCGAGCAAGGATGATATTTGAAGTCTCCCCATGTCTGTCAATGAAAAATTTGATGATGACCTAGTATATTTACCAACCATCTTACTACGTTTTAAAAAAAAATTACCTACTGACTTATTTTATATTAGAATTTTAACGTTAAGTTTATTCTAGACAATAAATATATAAAATAGGCCAAAAATTTTAACCCACTAAATTCGACAAAATAGGTACACCGCGATTCTTCTACAAACCCACATAAAAATATTCTTGATGAAATTAAATACATACAACCACATAACAAAAAAATCTATTTACAAGCAAAAAATATCCCAAATTTTATATAAGAATATAGTTTAATCACACATTTCTAAGTAATGACATTCAAATGAGGAAATAAACAATGGTTTCCATGGGAGTTCCTATTAATAATAGTTTAAAATACTATTTAAAAATAATAAATTTACAATTTACATTTTTTTATAATAAAAATAAATGATAACATACCAATTGAATGTCACAAAAGTGTGAGGAGCATATATCCGGTGACGTTTGGAATCTTGGAAAGAAAGCGATTTATCAATGCTAAACAACTCGAAGCATACAAATGAGTGAATAATATTGCTTTGAGTTGTTTAGTTTTCTCATCCTGTTCTTAGTTTGTTGTTATTTCTTTCATCTAAATTCCACTTTGATATAATACATTTATGTATAGGTATTTCAAATGTCAAAACTAGCCAATGTATTTCTGCTCCTTGATCATTTATTTAAACTTCAAAAATCATAAATACGTATCATGATAACTAACAACAATGAGAATATTTGTACAACTAATCCACATTTATCATTCTTCATAGCTTAAATGCTCACCCAAAACTATATATTTTGCTTATATTTCAACTTAAAATGGTTAACACACACATTATTATTTTCAAGTTCATGGTGGATTTTTAAATATTTTTTGAAATATGGGCTTGTCAAATCAATTTTTTAAAAGTCCTACTACTAAGCTGTGAAATGCCAAGTTTCAACCTAGTTTAATAAAAAAATCAATGCACCACCTAAATTTGTAGGTGTGTTATACATGGTCTTTATTATGTTAACCAGATTAGTTGTAAGCATGTAGATTAGTTGTCACTACAATTGTTGGTCTATCAACATTTACGGTGGCATTTTCATGGTTTGTCAAAAGGTTAGATGTCATTAATGAAGTTTTGATATAAAACAAAAAAATTAAAAAATGTCCCATAACCCAAAAAATGTCTCAGAGCAAGGCGTCAAATCGCATCTCGATTGTGAGGCATTATTGCATTGGTATCACACGACTTCTACCTTGGTTTCATCATATGTCATCTATAGGCTTTACAATTAGAAACATCATGTCTAGGGCTTTGTGCCATGTGCGGTATGACTCGGCCATGGGTGGGTTGGGAGCCATAACGACAATTGGAATTGTGGAGATGTCTATAAGGTAAAGGCATGATAGTACGTGGAGAAGTGAGAGGGAAAGGAGAGGGAGATGTCATAATAGGTGTTGTAGAAGGGATAAGTGTTATAGCATATGTCATAATAGGAGAAGAATGTGGTTTAGAAAGTGGATTACTAATTAAGATAGTGTCGTTATATTGTCATGCAAATGTGCAACATGAAAGTTTCATATTTTCAAGCATGACAATGAGACCCTAGTGTCAATATTTTTTTTATTATGAACCTTCCTCGACACCCCTCAAGCCAGTCTATCCCGCATCTGTCCTATCTCTTCACTCCAATGGTTCATATGTGTGTTTCCCCATTACCCATAGGTGATTTACTGAGAGAACAAGATCATTGAAGTTCCTTTTGAAGCGATACCTTGCCTTTCAAGATGGATCTTTTGGCAGGCTTAGGAAGGGCTATTTCTAGCCTTTCTAAGGCTGGTGCATATTCCCGGAGTGGATTTTAAGTCCTAAATTCATCTAGAGAGGTGTATATATGAGCCAATATCATTGTGAAATTAATTTAGGAAGATTTTTGAAATATGTAGAGGTTTAGGATCCAGTTAACAAAAGCGGGTTTTGAGGCCGAAGGAGCTTACACTGTGAAAAAGCACCTAAAATTTTGGAGATGATTATATAATATCTAGAATGAGTTAATAGCCAAAAAAATATCAATGGAAATATATTTCAGTCATCTACATGGTGGTAATTTCATATTCTTCTCAAGCCCCATGAATTTTTCTATAAAACCCATTCTTCACAGGCACAACTAGTGATCTTGAGAAAGCGAGGTTTTTAGAGGGTTTCAGGTAGAATCAAGGCATGATACCAATGCCATATTTCTAAACAGTCAAGATCATATAAATAAGTGTCAAAATATTCATCCAGGAGCTCAAGATATGTCACTTTCAAGGTGCTCCCCCAAAGTATAATGTTCAATACTTAGACACTTTTTTAGGACACATGCCAACATGGCACTCAAAGTGCACTTTTGTGTCCCAATTGTCCCTTTCCAAGGAAAAATGGGGAAAAAAATTTACACCTCTCCCACCTTGAAGCTCCTAGACCTATCACATGACCCTAGGGGTCTCTGTAGGCACTTTTTGCTCATTTTCCAACCCCCTCCTCAACGGTGCATAAATGACAAGTGTCAACTAGGGTTAAGGCACAATTTTGTGCCTCCATTGTCCCTTTCCAAAGGAGACATGGGGAAAATGTGCCCCCTCCCTCAAGGTAACCAAGCCTATATATACTAAGACTTAGCCATTTTTCACTCTCTCCCCACATTTCTCCATTTACACCCGAAAATCGGTGAAATTTTTCCAGATTCCTCCATTGAATTTTTCTCTCTTGCATCCTTTTCCCCATCCCTCCATGATCTCAACAAAAATATTTCTCAAGAAAAATCCCAAAAATCCATGCTCCAGGCTCAGATTTGCACCAGAATGACTATGTGCACATGAAAACAAAAAAATCATATCTAAATAACGAGGCACGGATCAAAGTGATTTTTTTCTTCCTTCATCATTTTTAGAGGCCGTAAAAACCCAGGTGGTGGATTTTGCATGCAAAACAATATTTTTACAATGAACAAACCCTCTTTTCGTTTATCTTGGATTTTTAAAATTTTATTTTCTCCTGTTCCAAAGATCGGGTTGAGCTAAAATTTCATATGTGAGATAAAGAAGAAAAACCCATATTAAAAACGTTGGTTTCATCAAAATACGAGGTGGAAAAGTGCACCTTAAAAACTTAGGGAATCCATTAATGGTTGTCATGGTAGCTTCATGCCTAAAGACCTCATTAGGAAAAAATTATTTTTCAAATTCCCAGGGTTCTAGTGGGCAAAATCTCTTGAAAATTTGACTAGAGCATCGTGATGAATTATGTAAACTTTTGCAATTTGTTTCATTCAAATCTAACACCAGGAAGGAAAATTTATATTTTTAGTAAGTCTATACATGGGATCCTACTAAGAATAGTAATTAATAAAAAAAATTGCATTCACACTATTGATTCCATTCCCACATGATTGAGACACTTGAAAATTGGTGAAATTGAAAAAAATGGTAAAAATGGCCAGGATGGGTACTCATGGTGGACATACTAAAAATAGTAAGTGGGTAAAAGTAATCAAATCTCAGTCCTTTTCTCATCCAACAATTGCCTTGACATTCACGATAGCTCCTCTCTCTGTTTTCAACTTAATTCTGCATTCCTCAATGTGGTAAGAAAAGAGTGTCAAAAATGAGAATTACCAGTTTTGTATCAAAGGCCATTTCAGTTCATTCCACATTCGGGTGCATGATCAAAAGATGGAAGGCATTGGTTTTTATTTCATCCTCCTTTCCCTACTCTGTACTCAGGAGGATTTTTTCACATTCTTCATCATTAGTGTTCCTGCAGTGACAAAATCAAGATCATGGATGAGAAAAACAAAGTATGTTCAATTTCTCTCATGTGAAGGATTAATCATGAAGTTGTGATAGTGTCTCAATGATTAGAAGGAGTTTCTCAATGAGGGAGTCATCTTATGATATTCTCAGTGGTCTTCTTCTCAAGTGTTCATCATCCCTCTTCTCGGTGTATCTAGGAAAGTGTGAGGAGGGTCATCGGGGTTGGTTTCCATCTTCAACTTCTTGATCATAATTTGTTCAAATATCGGAGGATATCCTTCATTATCTCTACAGCAGTCTAGTGATCAAGTGCTTTTCAATTCTTCACTTGATGTACCTGATGGGCTGTAATTATTGATCATTCAAAAGGAGGTTTCTTGCGATACAAAAGAGTTCAAGGTCACATGTGTTCACCATTTAGGAGGAGGATTCTTTTAGCACATAGAGGTAGAGTTCTTCATTCAAAATTCATAATTGCATCAAGGCATTCAATTGGGTCATCAAAAGGAGTGGTTTTTCTCCATCTCCGCCATTCTCCTCTCTTTCTCCCTCTCCCTTCTCTCTCCTTTCTAATTCTTCATTGGGATTCATCATTGTATTTTGTCTTATTCACTTAAGTGACATATTTTCAAAATTGTAAAAGTATTTTCTTAAAATCACAAGAGAAATACTTAATTTGTCTTTTCTAATGGCAAGTGAAAATTCACAAGTGGAATATGAACACAAAGATTCATATAAGTGAAATGAGAGGTCAATTCACATTACTATAAATTGGGATGGCTTCTCTATTCCAAAGGATCCGAAATGTCTAGATAGTGATAGTATATATGTTGTAGTAATTGTGGATTTTGGTTTTTGGATTTTGTGTCATCAATATGCATGAAATAAATCTACATTTATTCCATTGTCCTTTTCTTACGTTTCCTCTACTCCTTTCTTTTATGCACTTTGCAAGTATAGTGATCCAATATGGTGTTAGAGAGGAACTTTGTTTCCTCGATAGATGAATCCAAAAAAATTGTGTTTTAAATTCATTATCCCTACTAGCTCTATTGTTTATTTTGTCTATATTGAATGATTGAACTACTCTGGTTATTAGGTGTGAACTCTGCAATTGGCCTAATCACAACAATAACCTTCCTTTCCTAATTTCCCTCCTTCTCCCTACATCGTTGTAAAATTATCCCTTCTACCCCGATACAAGTATCTTGTCATAGGTTCAATGGAGTGTCCTTGTGTGATCCTCGGCCTTTTTGGCCAACCCACAATAATAGATAGGATTAGATTAGTTTTTATTGAATAATGGGAGCTGCGCACCATTCAATACGGGGCGTAGCCGTGAATGTTAGTGGAGGCACCTAATTTTCCCAACTAACAAAATTTCTCACCAGCAATTTTTGGCGACTCTCTTTGGCAAATACTTTCCCAAATGCATAAAAAAATATATCTTTCCCATAAAATACAAAAAGTATATATTACAAAAAATCAAAAGTAATCGGGTTTTAAAGAAGAATAATTTTTGAAGGCGACTCCGTAAGGAACGAATCTGTGTCACGTTCATTTCCCACAACACAATGAATAAATTTCTAGACTGGAGTGAAGTACCAATGAGTGACAATGAAGAAGAATAAGAAGAAGATGGTGGCCGAGAAACATGGATTGTTGATCAGCCATGGTTCTAGACCAATTCTCACAAAGAGGAGAATTAAAGAATGGTAAAAGGGTCTCCTACTTCAAGCAATAATATGCAATCAGACAAAGGAAAGAAAAATAACTTGCAAATGAAGAAGAAGCTAAGGAATGGTTGAAAAGGGCACAAAGAATATACAAGATGTTGTGTGAAGCCCAAGAAGAACAAGAATCTAAAGGTAATACTCTCAATCATGCACAACTGAATGAAAAGCTCGAGCCATGTCTTTCATCACCCTCCCTTGGGATGATTTCCTTGCATATAGAAATGATGAAATGACAACCTTAAAGATTGAGTATGTGCAAATAATTGTAAGCACCATACAAGGAAATTTTGATCCTCAAATCTACCTTGAAATTTTGAAATATGTTGAAGCCTTACAAGATATGTACAAACAACTTGAAGCACTCCCTAGCAAAGAAGAAGAAGAAGAGATTTTTCCTATGGAGGAAGATCTCAATGATTTTCCACACTACAAGGTGTTTGTCCCTGGAAGATTCTTAGATGCTTGTAAGGAATGTCTCATCCTTGAACCCTCCATTGAAAATCAAAGAAACACCTTTGAAGATGATGAAAAAGACATGGAGGTGGAAATGTCATTCATCAACTCATTACGATTTGGAGGCACAACTTGTCAATGGGATGATGAATTCAAGAGAGGAATATTCTTGTTGCACAATAGAATATCCAATGCTTTGTAAGGACTCTGCCAACAATGAAGAAGTATGAGAAATCCATCCTTCACCTTGGACCCAAGATGATGAATGCAAGGTATTCATGGATAATTTTATTTCCAATTTTGACTTTTCAAGTGATGAGTAAATGATTAATGATGGAATGGAGATATGTGAAGAATCAAGTTCCCTCCTCGATTCAATCATGAACGACCAAATAGAAGAGGATAATTTTATTGTCAAAGTCAAGAGAACGAATAATTCAAGCATAACCTCTTCAAAGATGATTATGCTAAAATGTAAGTACACTAGCCTAATCTACTACTATTGTAGCAATAAATCAATGTAATAATGAAATACATAAATATACCAAAGAAAACTAAGACCTAGGCGATTCACGGGTTCTAAAGTGCCTGAGACCTAGACGACATAGAAATGTGAAGCATTAACCATCACACCAAAGCTCAAAACTTATAGAACTAGAGGAATAAGTTGGACAAGGGTGCCCATGAGCACCCAAGTGCGATTATGAGTGCCTATGTCTCGTGGAAATTATTAGAAACCTGAATTCTCATGGTCACAAGATGTTCGTTGATGCTCACATTTTTCGCAATGAATTCTCACAATGATCACTAGAGTCGTCGAAAACCTACATGAAGAATAGACATGTAAAAGCTGTTAAATAAACATCAAATCCCAAAAAGAAAGATGTAGAATGAGGGGTCGAGACTATCCTTATCTGCCACAATGGTGGACTTACAATTGAGCGTTGCACTACATCTCAGACCCAATGTAGTGTTGTGTGTGTGGAATTGTGCCCTAGGTTGCTCTTGTGCTAGTTGCATGTGGATAGTGAGCAAGTAGCTAGATGTAAAATGTAATAAATGTGTACATGGAATAAAATGAGCTCCCTCCTATGAACTGTGATGATGGAAACCAACTCTTGTGTCCCTTGTGATGGAGCTAGATGGATGCAACCTTAGGTGGTGATAGTAGATGCTTAGTGCTTGGTTCTTTATTATGATCACATAACTTTATATTTATATGATTCCCTTACTTGAATTTCGTAATTAACCCCGAAAAGGTTGACTACCAAAAATATAAGATGCTCAAATGGATAGAAAGGACCCAAAAAGTGTGAGTAAAGTACAAAGAGGACATGGTCACCTAGATTGGAGGAGGGCGCACAGTGCTAACGTCTTGGTCTAGGTGTTAGTGTCGAGGATGACACATGTAAAAGACCGAAAAGGAAGATTGAGCAAGTAATGGTATAAGAGGCGCAAGTAGCAACAAAAGGAAAAGAAATGTGGCCAAATTCATGGGTTATTTAGTATCATTCTTACTTAGTAATCATATGTAATCGGGACTAGATAATTACCCAAAGTGCGTGATCTTGTGCTCACATTCCCCCACTTTATGTTGGTGAGCGAAAGCTCGGTAACATAAAGTAGATAGAAAAGCATACTTGATATCCATGTAGGAAACATGTCGAGGGATTAGAGAAAGTGTGGAATGATAAAAATGTGAAGCATGGATGCTAAGGATGAGGAAGTGCAAAAAAGTGATGATGAAAATGAACCTAGGGTGGAAATGCATGTGTAGATGTCATGATGTACTTATTGTTGATGTCGATGTGTGTGATGTTTTTGTTGGTGTTATTTTTTTGTTGAATATCACTTCCCATACAGATGTACCTGCAAAAGAGAAGCTGATAATTAGTCAAATACGCATGTATATGATCAAAATATGTAAACAGTGTGTAAGTAAAGTATGTAAAATGTTGAAAATGAAAAAGGAATATTTACACCTATCCATGATGAGAAAAGGGTGAAGAAAGGATCCTGTAGATGATGTTGGCGCTTGAGTTATTCGGGTAATTTCATGCCGGTGTAGTGGAAAAAGTGTAGGGAGAGTTGTGTGGTGTCGTCTGCCAACCTTTAACTACTTCCCGCTATGTAAAACACCATTGCAAATGGTGTGTATGTGCTAAGGACTCTCTTCCCTATAAAATCCATTGTGTAAATGTCCAGTGCTAAAGGACTCTATGCCTTGTCAAAAGCGTCATGACATGTCGAAAAACTATGTAAATATCCTATTCATTCTTGCATCGCACTTAGGGAAGACCACGTGTACTAAGAACCAAAGTTAGATCTGAGCCCTATCCACAATTGAAACTATGTTGTCACGGTACCACGTTGAATGTAAATTTGTATGGGGTGACTGATTCACCCATATGATTCCCCCTTGTTTGGGGTGAGTATGCGGCTCAAAAGAGGACCGACTATTATTATCAAACCGTGCCCCCTGGAGAAGGGATTGTGCTTGGTAAAAACTAAGCACACAAAAACATGTGGCTAGGAAAAACAAGTGCTAGTACAAGCAAAGACAAACACTCATGTAGACCTTTAAAAGTGGGTTGCAAACATGGGACATCACTCATAATGTCGTAAGATAATAAAGGCCGGAGTGGCAGCTGTGAGACACCTAAAATTTGCTTATACAATTTTATTGCTAAAAGTGCACTAATTACCCTCATTCTTACCATTTCCATTATAATTAGTGATTTTTCACTAATTAACTAACGTTTCCCTCTATTTTGGTTAATTAATGACACTTTGTTGATTAACTAGTCTCTATCACATTCGGATGCCAATTGATGACACATCATTAGTTATAATCTTATTTCGAGCAAATAATTAGATATTATTAGCTAATCAATCCTATTTATCCTTATATTTAATCAATAAACCCTCTTATTGGTTAAAACCCCTCTTCCAACCATTCAAAATCACCCCATTTCCCTCCAAATCATCTCTAAAGGATTTAAAAGCTTATCCTATCCTATTAATTAATCCTAATTGATTAATTAAAGCACCCTACATGCTAATCACTTGTTAATTCCACTAATCAAGGTTAACAAGTCTTAATATACTTTATCCTTTATCCCACATGCACCAAGATGCAAGCTTCTCTAACAATAGAAAGCTATATAAAGGATCCCTCATACATGTTCACACTTTACACCATACTTTGAATAGTATTATCATATAAGACATATGATCAAGAGCCTTACTCCATTGATGGAATAACTTGCTCATCTTTGCATCCAATCTTCATGCTTGGTTAGTAAAGGAATATCTAAACATGGCCTTGTAGCCATTTTAGAGAGATCCTTTCACCATATTGAAATAAGCAACACCCAATTTGATTTCTTTTGATCTTCATAGGTCCATTTTTAGTATGCAATCATATAATAAGTAGGAATGTGTGTAGTTAGATGATTGGTTTCATGTTAATTTCATTTAGCATTCCAATAAGTTATGTGTTATCCATATTTTTCCCCCGGGCAAAATATTGGATCAGCCACGACCCCACACTGAAATAACCTGAGAGATCATGTTCGGATCGTACAAATAGATTGTAGGGGGAATCTATAATGGAAGTGGTAGGGCCTGTGAAGATCAAACAACCCTGTGCAGGAGAAATTTAGAAAATGGCCTGTCAAGAGAATCGGGCCTTAAATCCATTCTACGGGTTACAGGTGGGCTTGGAAATAGAACAACAATGTCACAAGAGAAGCCAGGAGCAAGAAAAGGAAGAAATGAAAATAATCTGAGGTCTTCGGGCTCAAAATAGTTTAGAACGAGTCAAAAAATTGGCTAAGTATGGAGGAAGCAACGAGGAGAGCCACATGTCAGAATGACGCTTCTCTAAAGTTGAATCCAAAAAGGGAAGCTCAAATGAGCGCTAGGTTTCCATGCATCCAAGGCCCCCAAAATTTGCACGGCCTTTGAAAAGTCTTTAGCTAGGCAGGAAGGTGCCAAGTATTGGCTCAACGCAAATCCAAAATAGGAGCCCAAGGCGGAGACTCAAACACGCACCAGCCCTCCATGTAGCAAATGGTCAATAGAGGTTAAAAGGTAGACAAGTCGGGCCTCAAAAAGGGCTAAGTATAAATGCTTGCGGGAGGCGCCACGTGTCTAGCGACGCATCTCCAAAGTTGAATCCAAAAGCGGAGGCTCAAACAAGCGCCAATTCGCCACGTAGCCTAGGATCCGAAAAGGTAAGGGAGAGGTCGTTGAAAAGTCCAAAGACCTATGGAGGCTTCCAAGTGTCAACCCAACGCTCCTTCAAAATTAAATCTTGATCGGGTGTTCAAGCGAGTCACGGAGCCTCCACGCGTCCAGTCTAAAAAAGGAAACAGAGTTGGGTTGAATAGTCAATGCATGGTGACAGGCCGACATAAGGTGCCAAGTGTCTAATCGGTGCTAACTCAAAGGCCGAATGAAGAGAGGGTTTTAGACAAGCGCCAGATTGCCGCGTGTCCCGTCAAGAAATATGACCCCACCGAGCAAAGGACGTAGCCAAAAACATAGAAATTGGGCAGGCAATGGAGGAAATGCCACGTGGCAAGCCTAATCCAGCAGCACTAAGGCGGGCCATCGGGGAAAAGTTGGATTTTTTCCCTTTTTATTCCAAGGATGTAAAAGTTACAAAATGGGCCGCAACTCCGCCCAAAGGGAAAAAGCGTTTGAGCCCAAGTCAAGGTCAAAGCGGGGAAGCGGGGAGTCGGAGAAAAAAGTGAAAATTTTCCTTTTTTCAAAAAGGCACAAAGATGAAAATTGAAGCACGTCTCCCCAGCCAACCAAAGGGTGCCACGTGTCCAAACGGAGTAGCGGGGCTGCGGGAGCTTGTTGGATTTTGCAATTTTTGCGAGAAAAAGGGGAAAAGATAAATTTTGGGCCCTGAACCTGATTTTTGTCCTCCACACGTCCCATATTAAAAAAGGGGTCCGTTTTTCAAACCGATTTTCCCACTCTTTTATGCACGAACCCGATACAACTTTGAAGGGGCATATCTTTCGACTCAGGGCTCAAAATATTGTAAATTTGACACCGTTGGAAAGATCTTGGCCTCACCCATGCCATGGAGATATGAAACTTTAAGTTTGGGGAGGTTAGGTAAAGAAAAATGGAGAAAATGTCTTTAGGGCCATTAATGCAAGATCTATTTTTGCCCCAACAACCAAATCAGATTCGATCTACTCACTACTCTGTCCTCCTCCTCTTGAGCACCGAACCAGTGGTTGATGTAGTCAAGGTAGATTTGGGGGAAAATTTTGTAGGAGGCATTAATAGCAGTGGTTGAGCTTCGACCTGCTTTTCCCGCTTCTCTCTCTTTCTTCTCTCTAATTGAATCTATAAATGTAGGGGCGAGACTCATTGTAAAGGGTTGGACATTCTTTTGTTTTGCAGGCTCCCCTTTCCTTCTAGCAAAGGAATTCGTGGAGTTCAAACCTTCCATTAAAATTACAAATACGTTTCTTGCCTTGACCATTTTGTAATGCATTGTATCAATCTGTAGAGCAATAAAATACGTTCGTGATCGATTTTAGATCCTTTCTTGTCTCATTTTCTCTCATCTGGTCTTTCATTATAAATCTGGTTATCTATGCTTGATTATCGTATGTATTTTGTTGGTTTGTGTCTACCAGCAAAACTAATGTTCATCATTCCTTTGGTGCATCACCTTATAGCTTAGTTTGATACCTTGCATTCCTTTTATCCCTGTCTCCTTGGTAAAACTTAGATTAGGTTTAGGAATAGGTCCTCTACAAGTTTCCACGTATGCACCTAAATAGAGGAATAGGAACCAGCCTTTAATCTGGAGAGTTTTTCCCATCTGCGAAGTCCCACACTTGGGGAAAACTCAATGTTATGTGAATCACACCAAATGAATCTACCTTAGAAAATCATATCTGACGACTCATTTGGGGGTGTTGTGATTTTGCACTAACAATTTTGGCATGCCGGTGGGACAAAGAAGTCTCCATCTTTATTACAGTAAGATTGATGTGCACTTGTTGTGATTCTAGCTTTTAAGAAGCTTTTAAGAACTGCACATCTGACAACTCCAAAAGGGACAAAATCCACTGGTTTCAATAGTCCAAGTTTCCCAAGTTCATGAGAAGGATACAAACAAGGTCAAGAACAAGAGAAGAAGGACAGTTTGTACACATACACTTGTCTCTAGACAAAAGGAGAAGAGGAAGAAGAGCCCAGAAGTCTCTATCTCCACCAAACAAAGCCTTATCAACACCTCCTCCTAGTAGGTCATTCTTTCAATCAAGAAGGGTGCTCAGGCTGATCAGGATGGCACACCAACAACCAAATCCTTATGTCAATTTCATTGGTAGCAACCCACTCACTCTGAATGCACAAAATCTAGTCCCTGGTGGTAGCATTAAAGAGCATCCCATATTTCACTAGAGAAAACTAGACTTCTCTTGGTGACCACGTTCAAGACATTACAAATGTCTATACAATCCATGAGATCACTGAGATGGACATTGTAGTCAAGTTGCTAGCCTCTTCACTCAAGGGAAAAGCTTCACAATGGTTCAAGAGCCTAGAAGTAGGCTCTATTCAATCTTGGGACCATCTGTGCACAACTCTTCACAACCAGTTTGGAGAAAAAGGAGATAACTTATCCTTATTGGAGCAACTGACAACAATCAAGAGAGCTCCAAATGAGAAGATGACAGATTTCAACCTCAGATTTCAATGGACTTGGGACATGATTCCAGCAGTAGTAAAGCCCACTAATGAAAGTGCCTTCTTATACTTTCTTAGATCTTTAAATTCTGATATTGCTTTAATGATCCGGTCCAATGGGGGCACAACCTTACACACGCACCTATAGCCTTTCCAGAGGAGCCGAGAATCATCTAATCCAAGTTGGCAAACTTGCTCCTAGACCATCCATGCCTCTATACCCCGAATTAGGAAACCCAAGTACCAACCAAACACCCACAATAGCTCCTATACCTACTCCCAGGAGTCAAAGTTCAGTTGAAGCCTCCACTTCATCATCTAACACCTCAAAGGAGCTTTAGGAAGTTATGAAACAACTGTAAAACTTGGGGAATGAGCTAGTAACCATCAAAAGATAGTAGGCTCATAGTTCTAGGCCATATCGGCCTTTGCCTCAAGTATTAGGCTAGACCCCGTATCGGGAAAATAGACCACCTACCTAGGTTGTAAATCAGAGTCAACACCAAGGGCAACCTCAAGTTGCTAGACCTTTCAAGTCATATGATCCAAACACAACTTCAACATCAAGGGCATTGGTTCCAACACATAATAACATGGCACAAGAATATGATTGGTGTTTCCCATGCATTCAACCACATAATCAATTGATGTGCTTCAATGGTGCAAGTAAAATCAAGCTCGATGGTGTAAAGCTGTTGGTGTGTCACAAGAATCTAGCCAAGAAGAAAATCAATAGCAAGGAGCTCAATAAGAGGGACCCCCAAGTGAAACTATGCTTGTTAATTGGTAGGTTGAAGACTTCTATGGAATGAATTAGACTCCTTCTCAAAGTATAGCTGCCAATACATGGTCCAAGAAGAGAAATATTGGAGAAGGACATTCACCAAACTCAAGTGATCCTCAATCCTCTGTTGCTCCACAAGGTATTAGCATTCAAAATACAACTCCCAATATGTAGAGTCAATCCAAGCCACTTTCCAGATCTACTCAGGCACCGGTTATAACAACCCATGTGCAAGAGATAAATGTGCCAGAGAAGGGGCAGCAGAAGGATAACCCATTTAATATCGTTGAGAAAATGAAGAGGATAAGTGTGAACATTTCACTATAGGAGTCACTGGCCATTCTAGGGTAGAGGGATCTATTACAGACTGCCATACAAAATTGATCAAGCTCAAATCAACCCCCCAACCAACAAGAGAAAGTGCTTACCAATACAACTCGGCTGGGGAAACCATCAAGAAGCAACAAGGTAAGAACTTGAGACCTCCCCCTTACGTGTTTCATTAATCATTGGGGATAATTTGGTGCATAATTGCATGATTGATTATGGGGCAAGTAGTTATGTAATGCCCAAACAATAGCTGATCAACCTGGGTCTCAGATGAAATCATCTCTAGAGGGTAGTACAATTGGATGGGACAACGGTGGACAACTCTGGAATCATCAAGGATTTGAGCCTCACTCTGCACATCTACCCCAATGTGTGGCGTATTACTGAGAACATATTAGTCATAGACTTGCCACCACATTTTGCATTGTGTTTGTCGAGGGAATTCACTTGCCAAAATTGGAGGCTACGTGTCTCGGCGACCGGTCGATGCTCTTTAGAATGAGGTATGGAGTGAAGGCCACAATCAGATCTGAGCCCATAGTAGATTATCAAATTGAGTCCTATGTGCCTAGCCTAATCAATGCAAATTGTTGATTTTGATAAGTAGGACCTCATAAACACTTACGAGCGAGATACCAAAGTAGGGTGTATCGGACGACTCTTGATGAAGCAGGCGGTCAAAAGACATGATTTTGACCCCTATAAGGAGATGGGGGAATCGAGCTAGGAGTCTACTGCCCGCATGAAGGGAATCATCCTCTTCCTGACATCATTAAGCTAGAATATAAAGATGATAATGAAGTATGGAAATTTTTCTTTGATGGCTCGAGAAGTAGGCAAGGAGCCGAGAGGTGGAGCTATGATTGTGTCACCCCAAGGTATGAAGTATTACTCAGCTTTCCATTTCCAATTTTCCTACTCAAATAACATTGTAGAATATGAGGCTTTGGTTCATGGATTGCATTGGGCTAGAAGATGAGGAATCAAGAACCTGTAAGTGTTTGGTGATAGTGAACTAGTTGCCAATCAAGTCAAAGGACAAAATGCTGTCAAGAATGACCTACTCAAAAGCTACAAGAATAGGGTATGGGATCTCATTGAGGATTTTGAAGCCTTCAACATTGTGTCCATACCCAGGAAGGAGAATGAAGTTGTTGATAGGCTTGCAATAGTTGGAGCAACATTTGATGTGGTTGAAAGCATCAAGAGGGACAAAGGACAGCCACATATCCATGTGATTGTGAGGCCAACAGTGCTAGATAACAACACATGTTGGCAGGTGTTCGAAAATGATCAACAGATCATCAATTTTTTACAAGAGGAAGCTGAATTCTCAGCTAGAAATCAAAGTAGATTAGAGCAGCAATATGGAGATCAAGTAGTGCAACTGCATATAAACAAGCTTCCCAAAGGCTTAGTGACATTGGAGTCTATCTTCAATCCTAATGATCAGTTTCAAAAGAGAAGGCTCACATCGGTTCAAACGCGAAGATTCAAAGTCAATTCTAGTTGGAGAAGATAAAACACTTCAAATTGGCAAAGTGGCCACTGAGAAAGAAAGGTATGAATTTATGCAACTTTGCCAAGAGTTTCCAAATGTATTTTCTTGGAGCTATGAAGACCTAAGAGGGTTCAATCCAAAGTTAGCCCAACACACAATCGAACTAGATCCAATTGCTAAGCCCATCAGGAAAAAGCTAGAGACCAATCAATCCACATATTGAGCCTTTGATGAAGAAAGATCTGAATAAGTTGATAGAGGAGAGTATCATATTCCCAATCAAACACTCAAGTTGGGTTGCAAACTTGGTCCTAGTCAGGAAGAAGAATGGAGAGATTAGGTTGTGTGTTGACTTTCGTGACTTGAATATAGTGTCCCTCAAAGACCACTACCCACTCCCCTCAATGGAGAAAATCTTGCAGGTGGTGTCTGGATCAGAGAGATTCTCTCTCCTAGATGGCTACTCAGGTACAACCAGATCATGGTGAAAGAAGATGATCTAGTTCAAAACAACTTTCACCACTAAATGGGGCACCTATGCCTATAGAAAAATTCCATTTGGATTGTCTAATGCCGGAGCCACTTTCCAAAGGGCAATGGATATGGCATTCAAAGGGATGATCAACAAAATAGTATTGATCTATCTGGATGACATTATTGTGTTCTCCAAAAATGCAAAGACCACCTTTTTCACCTAAGGCATGTGTTTCAAAGGTGTAGGAGATTGAGGTATCATTGAACCCTAAAAATGCATATTCTTGGCCCATGAGGGCTAGGCTTCTAGGCCATATTGTGTCAAAGGAAGGTTTGGAAATTGACCTAGAGAGAGTTGAAGCAATAAGAGCATTATCATTGCCAAGCCATAAGAAGGCTCTTCAAATATTCTTAGGAAAAATCAATTTTGTCTGCAGGGTTGTACCAAACTTTAATGCCCTTGTTAAGCCAATAACGTTGATGTTGAAGAACAGTTTGCCATTTAGGTGGACA
The DNA here is from genome assembly GCA_018340775.1 of Taxus wallichiana var. yunnanensis. Lineage (NCBI taxonomy): Eukaryota > Viridiplantae > Streptophyta > Pinopsida > Cupressales > Taxaceae > Taxus > Taxus wallichiana. The sequence continues at coordinate 190,989,294 of CM031235.1, forward strand.
GCTGAAAGAAAAGTGAGTTTTGAGGCCATCAAAGAAGCTATATCACAAGCCCCAACTCTCATGAATCCAGATTTTTATAAGGACTTAATACTAGATTTTTCTGCAATCCTAGTACAACAGAACAAAGAGGATATAGAGCAGCCAATCACTTTCTTTAGCCAGTGTTTGGAAGATTATGAAGTAAGATACTCCTTCATCGAAAAGTAGGTCCTGGCAGTGATCAGAGGCTTAAAGAAGTTTAAGCATCTGGTTTCAAACAATAAAATTCAATTGTTAGTCTCCCATGTAGGAGTTAAATACTTCCTTCTCAGTAAGGATTTGAATGAAAAACGTGCAGGATGGATCACTCGTGTCATGGAGTATGACATTGAGATCAAGGTCACTAAGTTGGTTCGTAGGAAGGGATTTTGTGTAAACAGTTGGCCTCAAGTCAACAAGAAGAAGTAAGTGATGAAAAAGAAGTTGTTTTTGTCTTGCAGGATAGTCAAGAGGAAGAAAATGAGGATGTTCCCACTCCTTGTTGGACTCAGAACATGGTGCACTTCCTTCAGATAGGCCTGTGTCCTCCAAAAATGAGTAAAAAATAAAGGAGACATTTCAGGCTACAGGCCATCCCATATGTGCTTATTGACGACGTCTTGTTCAAAAGGGACATCAATGGCGTTATGTTAAGATGCATTGGGACATATCAAAGTTGAGAGAGTGTTACAAGAATTCCATGATGAAGCAGCTGGAGGCCATTTTGCTCCACGAGTGATGGCGCTCAAGATCATGAAGGTGGGTTATTATTGGCCCAGGGTGTTTAGTGACTACTATGCATAGATCAAAAAGTGTAAGAACTGTGCGTTCTTCAGAGGCAAAGAAAGGCTAACAGCACTTCCATTGCACCCAATTTCAGTTGACCAGCCATTCATGCAATGGGGATTGGATTTCATCGGGGTCATCAATCCAAATTCGAGCTAAGGCCATAAATGGATTCTGACAGCAACAGAGTATTTCACCAAGTGGACCGAGGCAATGGCACTCAAAGAAGCTAATGAGCCTAGTATACTATATTTATATGAAGGGATAATAACCAGATTTGGAGTGCCAACCACCATTATATCAGACAATGCATTGGCACTCATAGGATCCAAAATCAAAGGATGGGCCATGAGGAACGAGATTTACTTGAGCACTTCATCAAATTATTACCCTCAGGGTAATGGCCAAGTAGAGTCTACAAATAAGAACCTGCTAAAGATTATTAGAATAACTCTAGATGAAAATCAGAGAACCTAGCACATGAAACTCAAATCAGCCTTATGGGCTGATATGAAAACACCAAGAGGTCTTGGCAGCTCTCCATTCAAACTTGTCTATGGGAAAGAGGCGCATGTTGGCTATATCACTTGAGTTACCAACATTGGAACTCATGAAGTAGCTGGAAATGTGTGAATTTGAGCCAATGGAGGCCAGGTATGTAGAACTGATGGAATTGGAAGAAACCAGAGAGCATGCACTTCAAGAAATAGAGAAGGATCATGCCTCAATCAAGAGATGCTTTGACAAGAAGGCAAGAACAAGGACCTTCCAGGAAGGAGACCTAGTTTTGAAATGGGATGCAGATTGGGAAAAACCTAGAAAAGCATTCCAAGTTTGATGCCATTTGGAGTGGCCCTTACATGGTCACAAAATGTAAAAGTAGCAATGCTTTCCAATTTTCTACATTGGATGGTGAAGAGTTGCAGATTCCAGTGAATGGAATTTATCTTAAACACTGCTACTAGAAGGAAAGTTCTCACCTTGTACATATTAGTTTAGTTTCTCATTCCTCTAAGTGCTTGTGCACATTGTATTGTTGTAGTTTAGGTTGCTTTTCTCCTAAGTACTTTGCACGCTCTACATGTTCTACTTGGAGCATGTATGATTTCAAATTTTGTATATAGTTGTGGTGTTGTTTTATTGCTCTTACGCATCCCATTCAAGAGACAGGTGAAACCCCTAGGTCAAGACAATTTTCTACTCTCAGAAACCATCGTTTCGAGATTGCTTATGAAAATTGAGAGTGCAAACAGTCGGGCTCATGAATTCAGAATTAGAAGGTGAATCGATCAGACCGTCATTCTCAACTCCATACCCAATGGATATGACAAGGCAATTGGTCTTTTCATCTAGCAGGTAGATACCCCTATGAGTCGCCAAATTGTTATCCATATTTTGCCCTCGGGTAAAATATTGGATCAGCCACGACCCCACACTAAAAGAACCTAAGAGATCACATTCGGATCCTGCAAACAGATTATAGGGGGACTCTATAATGGAAGTGGCAGGGCCTGCGAAGATCAAACAACCCTGTGCAGGAGAAATTCAGAAAACGGCCCTGTCGAGTGAATCTGGGCCTTAAATCCATTCTATGGGTTACAAGTGGGCTCGGAAATAGAAAACAACAGTTTCATAGAGAAGCTAGGAGTAAGAAAAGGAAGAAATGACAATGATCTGAGGTCTTCGGGCTCAAAACAGTTCAGAATGAGTCCAAAAATTAGCTAAGTATGGAGGAAGCAACGGGGAGAGCCACATGTCAGAACGACGCTTCTCCAAAGTTGAATCCAAAAAGGGAAGCTCAAACGAGCGCCAAGCTTCCACGCGTCAAAGGCCCCCAAAAGTTGCATGGCTATTGAAAAGTCTTTGGCTAGGAAGGAAGGTGCTAGGTGTTGGCTCAACGCAAATCCAAAATGGGAGCCCAAGGTGGAGACTCAAACACGTGTCAGCCCTCCACATAGCAAATGGTCAATAAAGGTCAAAAGGTGGGCGGAGCGGGCCAAAAAAGGGCTAAGTATAAAAATACTGGTGGGGACTGCCACGTGTCTAAGTGGTGCATCTCCAAAGTTGAATCCAAAAGCAGAGGCTTAAACAAGTGCTAGTTCCCACATAGCCCAGGATCCGAAAAGGTAAGGGAGAGGTCATTGATAAGTCCAAAGACCAACGAAGGCTTCCAAGTGTCAACCCGACGCTCCTTCAAAAGCAAATCTTGATCGGGCTTTCAAGCGAGTGCGGAGCCTCCATGCATCCAGTCTAAAAAAGGAAATAGATTTGGGTTGAATAGTTAATGCATGGTGGTAGGCCGGCAGAAGTTGCCAAGTGTCCAATCGGCGCTAACTCAAAGGCCGAATGAAGAGAGGGTTTTCAGACAAGCGCCTTGACCGCTACGTGTCCCTGGTCAAGAAATATGACCCCGCCGAGTAAAGGACTTAGCCAAAAACATAGAAATTGGGCGGGAAGCGGAGGAAACACCACTGGCAAGCCTAAGCCGTGAAAGTACTAAGGCGGGCCATCGGGGGAAAAGTTGGATTTTTCCCTTTTTATTCCAAAGATGTAAAAGTTGCAAAATGGGCCGTAACTCTGCCAAAGGGAAAAAGTCAGCATTTGAGCCCGAGTCAAGGTCAAAGCGGGAAGTGGGGAGTCGAGAAAAAGTGAAAATTTTCCTTTTGTCAAAAAGGCACAAAGATGAAAATTGAAGCGCATCTCCCAGCCAACCAAAGGGTGCCACGTGTCTAAGTGGAGCAGCGGGGCCACGGGAGCTTTTTGGATTTTGCAATTTTTGTGGAAAAGGGGAAAAGATAAATTGGCCCGCGAACCTAATTTTTGCCCTAATTTGCCCTCCACGTGTCCCATATTAAAAAAGGGTCCATTTTTCAAACTGGTTTTCCCGCTCTTTTGTACGGACCTGATACAAACTTTGAAGGGGCATATCTTTCGACTCAGGGCTCAAAATATTACAAATCTGACACCGTTGGAAAGATCTTGGCCTCGCCCACACCATGAAGATCTGAAACTTTAAGTTTGGGGAGGTTAGGTAAAGAAAAATGGAGAAAACATCTTTAGGGCCATTAATGTAGGATCTATTTTTGCCCAACAACCAGATCAGATTCGATCTACTCTGCCATTTCCTCCTCCTTCAAGGCACCGAACTAGTGGTTGATGTAATGAAGGTATATTTGGGGTAGATTTTATAGGAGGAATTAATAGTAGTGGTTGAGCTTCGACATGCTTTTCTCGCTTCTCTCTCTTTCTTCTCTCTGTTTGAATCTATAAATGCAGGGGCGAGACTCATTGTAAAGGGTTGGACATTCTTTTATTTTTGCAGGCTCCCCTTTCCTTCTGGAAAAGGAATTCATGGAGTTCAGACCTTCCATTAAAATTGTAAATATGTTTCTTTCCTTCCGGCTGTTTTGTAATGCATTGTATCAATCAGCAGAGCAATAAAATACGTTCGTGATCGATTTTAGATCCTTTCTTGTCTCATTTTCTCTCATTTGGTTTTTCATTATAAATCAGTTATCTCGTGCTTGATTATCGTATGTGTTTTATTAGTTTGTGTCTACCAGCAAAACTAATGTTCATCATTCCTTTGGTGCATCACCTTATAGCTTAGTTTGATACCTTGCATTCCTTTTATCCTGTCTCCTTGGTAAAACTTAGATTAGGTTTAGGAATAGGCCCTTTGCAAGTTTCCACGTATGCACCTAAACAGAGGAATAGGAACCAACCTTTAATCTAGAGGGTTTTTCCCATCTGCGAAGTCCCACACTTTGGGGAAAACTCAATGTTATACGAATCACACCAAATGAATTTGCCTTAGAAAAGTAGATCTGACGACTCATTTGGGGGTGTTGTGATTTTGCACTAACACTATGATCATGATGGTTCTTTTGTAGATTTCTAGATTAGATTTTGAAGTACTATGTATTAGTATATTTCAATTAGATTTACAAATTTTTATGTAGTTCACAACCGTAAGAAGACAAGTTTGTATACAAGATAAAGGGAAAATCCTGCAAACAAGAGCATATAATGAAAAGCAATGGAAAATAATGTAACACATAACCATGGAAGTAAATATTTTTGCATAAAAAATGCTACACATGAAGCACTCATTAGCATGTTAGAACGATAAAAAGTATGTCAAAGTGTGTATAATACGATAAAGTAGTGTCTCTATGAAACAAAATGAAACAATAAGACATGTAGCGTACTAAAGTAGATGCCCCAGGAGCCTATGTGGGACTAGGTAATAGGTATTGTGCCAAACATCCATGCCGTGTGTAATAGATCTATAGAATATATGATCACAACTAGAAAAGAAAGTGAACGCGCATGTGTGTATGATAAAGATAATGACATACAAGATATATGTCTAGCATGTGTAATAAGATGAACACGTAAAAACATAAGTAATCAAGAGTAAATGCAACCAAGATATGTAGTATGATGTGGATGGTATGAAATGGAATGCAGTGTGAATGATAGAGCAACGTCCCTAAAGTGGATGGAAATGTATGCAATAAGGTTCATTTATTTATGCCCCCTTAGCATTCAAGAATGAACCGTAAATGAGAGTGCGTCATCAAGAAATGGTATGAAATGTGTGCAGAGGAAAGATGGTGATTGTAAGTTGTCATGTGATGTGTAGGATTGAATGTGATAAAGTAAAAGTGATGGGGTGGAAGAATGTGTGACAATTTATCCTAAAACGTATATCACTAAACATGTGAGGAAGATGTCAAAAATCATGATGATGTATCATAAAGCGTATATCACAAAATGTATGAGTAGGCTGATAAAAAGCGTGATGATGTAGACAAAGCGAATATAATAAAAGATAGAAAGTGCGATGATGTAACACAAATAGTATATCGAGAGAATGTATGAGTAGGATGATAAAAAGTGTGATGATGTAGAAAAAATTGTATATCAAAAAATTTATGGATAAGATGCTAGAAAGGGGTGTTGATTTAGCCTAAGAGCGTATATCACAACATGTGTGAAGAAGGTGGTGGCTAAAGATGTCACATAGTATGACAAAAAGATTATTTGATTGATTTTGAAGGTTAAAGTGTAAAGTGATGTAGGTGTTGTGAGGTGAGGTTCAATTTTGATTTAGATCCTCAACAAATCGAGTTTGAATGTTGGACTAGAGTGCGTTGTTGGGTAGTGAGCGCAACACATATAAGTAGATGAGTAAGATGTGGAATATTTGTAGCAGATGTGGTGGTGAGAAAATGTCATAGGTATGTGACATGTAAAATGTGTAATTTGTGATGAAAGATGTGTGGTGTGTATTTCAAGATGTGTAGATTGTAAAAATATATGATAATGTAATGTGTAGAATGTGTACGATGTATAGGTGTATAAAGCACAAAGTGCGGATGATGCAAAATAGATTGAAGATTGTATATGTAGAAAAGTGTATGATGTGTGAAGATGTGGAATGTGTAGTGTCTATCGTGTAGTGTGTGAGGTTCATGTGTATAATATGCCCTCAATAGTCAAGTGTGAATCAGTAGCACCGTGAGTGCGTCATCGGGAAATGTCGATGCAAATGTATCTTTGTTATGCAAAATGAATGCAAGAAACTTTATCCAATGTGTGTAAGATATATGGTAATTTATAAGAAGAAAAATGTGTGGTGGGGAGATAATAGGCGTGATGCCCCCAAGTGTGTAATAGTAAAGGTGATCAAGTGAAGTCATCTAAAAGGTCATCATTGTCATGGTCAAAATCGTATGGTGAGGCATCTGAGACCTGATAAGCTATAGTGTCAGGTTGGTCGCGTAAAGCACCGTCTAAGTGTAATTTGTACATGCTCATAGCATATTCCTTGTCAGTGAAAGGAGGTAATGAACACATGTGTGCATACCACCGATTCATATTAGGTGAATAACCAAGGAATGAATCATTGTAAATGAAAACGTGACCAAATGGCATAGGAAATGATATATCAGTGTGATCAGGGTCTAACGTGCCCCCGATGTAAGCAAGACAAGATTATCCTAATGTAAGTGGAGAATAATGAGGGGCTCGCGCAAGGTAGATGGTGAGATGGAAGACATGTAGACCATAAGCGGCAGTGATAGTGATGAATCTTACCTACTTCGTCAATTATTTTGGGGTGATTGTAATAAATTTGATTTCATATAACAAGGTTATCATTAACTCGACCTTTTATCCGTAATTATATTACGAATCCACCTCTTACAAATATTAAAGGGGTTAAAACTAGTATAAATATACTAAATATATCTAAAAAAATTGATAAATATCAATCTCAAAGTTTTTATTTTAGATGTTGCATATATGAAATTGATTAATAACTCCACTACATTCTTTTCGAAAGATAAAAAAGGACCCCAAACTTTATTATAAAACCATGATACTACCACTCAAACTTTAGGGAAGAAATTGAGTACATCAAATTTACAATCAAAATTACTTTATGGCGGTCAAATAGACACAAATTCTATCCTTAACCATAATAGTAACACATTAACCATCGTGTTGGGCCCTTAACTCTATTGGTAGGTAGTGTATGCTAGCTTCATTCCATTGTAATATTTTTTTATTAATATTTACCTAGATCCTATTTGAATTTGAACAATATAGGTTCAAATCTCATTTGTGATCATGCAACAAATTTTCCCGTTGGTTTCCCATAAAATAAATAAATTATGTGTAAAGTAAGGGAATTTCCACATAAGATGTGGCACAGTCAAACAGCTGGCAAAACAGAGTATTATTTTAATTATAATTGTTGTTACATCCATATCATGGATAAACAAATACAAAATTGTCTGTTGGGAATGCTTGACATGCATAGAACCCGTATACCATTTATTACTTAAATCGCAGGACAACCCTTCGCCTTACCAAAGAAATATTTTTAACAGGCTTTAAACAAATGCAAAATATGGTACCATATTGCTCGAAATCCAAAAATATTTAACTCTTTTTTTTTTTCTGTGTTTTTTTTATTTCAACATGGATGATAGTTGTGGCCCTAAATCTCTGTTTTTCCATTTGGGTTTGCAGGAAAATGGTGGAACAGCGTTCCCATCTGAAGACACAACACGGAGAGAGATCCATGATCATGAATCCCATGGCCTGGATGCTACCATTGATGAAAACACCGCACCCGCGGATGTGAAAGGACCAGGTATTCTCCAGAGAATTAAAGAGGAGATGCAGGCTCTCTTTCAAACTATATTCTCAAAGAAAAAATCAAACCCATATGAAGAGTTGGCCAAGTAATGTTAGGTTTGGAGGGTATGTTTGTGTTTCTGTTAATGCAAAGAACTCGGCATTTATTTGTTAATTGTTTGGTTTTTTTTTTGGCTACCCTGATGGATTCTTTGGGCGGCAAGTTACAAGGGATATTTGATTTGTGCTTCCCCAAGAATGGTTATTTGTGTTTTTTTGTTGTAGTCTCATGGCTTCTGTTAATCAATCTGTTTAGAGAGAGCAGAAAATAACATTTAGAAACAAACCGTCTATTAGGGTTTCAAGCCACTTTCTCTGTAAGTTGAATTGTATAGCTATTTATGGGCAAGCTTTTAATTATAACCTATTCCAGAGGTTATTGTAAGGAACTTCATTGTATGTAATTGCAGAAACGCATTATCTTCAAAACACCAATTACTAAATTTGAAGTTTTTATTAGTTTTTCTTCTGTATTTTCATGTCTTTGGTGGTGTTTCATGCGAAAAACTGGCAGTCTTTTGCAAGTAGAACAAATTTGTATGTTAGATCATTATTGTTCAGTGATTTTATGGACGAGTTTTAATTATCTTAAGATGACCTTCATAAGTAGTCATTGTCCTAATGGCATATTTTTCCTCACTTATTTTTGGTAATAATCTCAGCGCAAGGGGATCCACTTAGCACATTACCTAACGTTTTCAACTGCAGTCTTTTCAATGCACTATCAAACTTTCAAGAGCCATTTGGCCTGGAAGTTGTGTCTATGGGACATTCATTCTTCTAAAATTCCCTGCAGAACCTCATCTACTTTTGGCCCACTTTGTCACAACCATTCTAACAGGGTTTGATGTTTTATTATGACAATTGCTCCTCCTTAGCACAAGTCCATGGCCCATTGGGTTTGGAAAAAAATGGATGGAAATTTGACATTTTTGTATGTGAAAGTACTTCATTTGGATTGATAAATTAGTTGTCATTCTCGTCTGTTGTCTTTCTGGGAATAGGCGCTATCAAACTTACAAAAACCGTTTGCCTTAGAAGCAGCAACTGTGGATCATTCATTCCACCAATAGTCACCCAGAAACTGCACTGTTTTTTGCCCACATTGTCACAGCTGTTTTATCATAGGTAGCATCAACAGCAGAGCTTCAAACCAGGTAATGTCGTGGCAGTTGCTCCACCTTAGCACTAGTCCCTGGCCCATTGGATGCAAGTGAAATAATTTTGCTTCCATTCTGATAGTGGTCCACATATAAGTTCATACGTTAGGTAATCAATCAACTGCAAAAGAGTTGTATGTCAGTTAATGATGAAATGAAGTCCAATTTCACAATTTTTCTGTTTTCTCCGGAACTAAAATGGTTCTCTAGCTTGATCAGATTGGCAGCTTGTTAATCAAGAATTATTTTTATGGAGCGATTGGCCTTATGTTTCTACAATTCTCATCCATGTGTCAACTGCATCTACAAATATTGAAATATAAAATATATTTTAGAAAAATATCTTGTATATGCTCTCTGTGTGCAGTGCCTTATATTATAAAGTAAGTTCTTTGATGTTTTTCACTTTTCAAAGAACAATTATTCAACATATTAGACATCTATCTTTGTTGTATAATTTGCATACTTGTACTGGTTGCAAGAAGCTTAAAAAAAAAGGAAATATTTCTTTGGCGTGAGACATGTATCAGTATATATTTTTGTATTCTATTCTTATGATTTGCATACTTGTACTGGTTGCAAGAAACTTAAAAATAAAAATAAATTCTTTGGTGTGAGACATGTATCAGTACATATTTTTGTATATTGTTGTTAATATTCCATGGTGGTATGTTCTAGAAGATAAATTGTGAATGCCTTGCTCACAACTTGTTTTGTAAGTATTGTTCACTGCAATCTTGCAGTATTTGCTTCTTTCCTACTCTTATTATTTTCTCAACGGTGCACAGTCAAAATTGCATTATAGTGACAGTATGCATATCAAGTTGCAAAAATAAATCAGATGTAGCACAATAGGTGAGGTGATGTTTGCTAAATAGTAGTCCATAGTTGAGTACCCATAAAGTCGCATCACTTCTGTGGAAAACCCAATGGAGGCCATAAATCCAAGGATGGATGAATCAATTTTGGTGACATTGTGTGCTTGGAGCTGGTTGGATTTACAATTACATTGTATGAATTCAGCTTTTATACCCATTTGTTCAGTTTCTGATGATGTTTATGAATTTCATTTTTCGTGTTTTCCCTATTTGTGATTCTTCATTCTCCAACAGAAGTAATACGTTACATTAGCTAGAATAACTTCGGACCATGTTATTGGCAAATGTTTTCATATCACCTATAAAGAGAAGATTGTTTCAGTATAATAATGAATATGTGTTGGTTCTTTGGGATGGATTGCTTTTAAACATGCTCAGGATTTTGGGGGCAGTTAAAAGTTCATCAATGGAGTTTCTTCTGATGTTAGGTATTGACATATCTTAATATGATGGGCCACTTGGGTGTTAATTGTTTTACTGTGAAGTGCGTGTGAGAAGCATAACTTCCCATCTCTCTGTTTACTACACACACACACACAGGAAGAAAACAAAATCTTTATTGTCAAGGAGTCCTGGCCATCAATATGATTAATTTTAGGCAAATAAATAGATGGATGAACATCTAGGTTTAGATAGGGTATTTCAAATGCTATTATATTTCCTCTCCACTAACCAAGCTACATCAATCTTCCCTCCAATAGGGCTGTCTATATTATTAGTTCTGTTTCTTGTTTATAAATCAGAGGAACTATAAAGCTCAGAGAAAAATGGCTAGGATTCAAGAAAAACACAATGGGCATAGACTACTTCTAGTTCAAGTTAAAGTGAATATATTTTTATATCGGTGCTATCTTCTGAATGTGCTTAACTTTCCTTTTCCTACCCCAAGCATATAGGACCTTTGAAGACCTTAATGGTTTTAGCCATCACAAGTTTTCTTCGCTTTTTTGTTCGTATTTGGATAATATGAGCTACTATCTAAGTCAACAAAGGTGCAAGAAGGTACTAAATACAGATTCTTAAGGCCTTTTGGGGAATGTTAAAAGTCATTTGATTTTATTTCACAACTACATGTTTTTATGTTTATTTTGATGTCTATTGAGTGGATTTGTCATGGAATGAGATCCCTTTGTTCATGTCAACTTTGAAGAAGTTTTGAATCTTTTATGTTTAAGAGATACTTTTACAAGTAACACAGCAGTAAATGAACAATGTAAGTGCAAAGGTTAAAAGATGTACACATGTGGCATATTGTAATAGTGTACTGCAATATGTAAGCTTCCCAAATGGTCCAGAGATCACTCCTGTAGATAGTGAAAAACTACAGTGGCATTTATAGGATCATTACAGATGTCTCAACAAAGAAAGCTAAAATTTTAAATTTAGGAATAGCAAGGTAAGCATGATGTTGTTAACTGGTCATTTAAAAATATGCTGAATGTGTGTGTCGCATTAATAAACTTGAAGATAATGTAAATGGTAAGGTAATCACTGTCTAATGATCTCCTGGAGAATATGCAATGTGGGTGTCCAATAATTGCAGATGACATTTCAGTTGCTGGAGCTCCTAGCCCGTGTCTTCTTGAAATGGGGATAAGTACATGAATGAAATGAAGTGAATGTAAGTAGACATAAGTGGAATTGTGGGCAAATTGGAAATATGATTAGAAGAGGTGTAAACATGATGAAGGTATTCAGAATAGTTACCAAACTCTGGGATCTTAGTTTTTCAGATATATAAAATCTGTTGGATCCATCCAGACGTATTCAATGTGTTTTAAAATTTTCTTTTTAACAAATTAAAATTCAGCGATCTCCTGAAGAATGGGCGTGGGTGTCCAATAATTGCGGATGACATTTCAGTTGCTGGAGCTCCTAGCCCGTGTCTTCTTGAAATGGGGATAAGTACATGAAAGAAATGAAGTGAATGTAAGTAGACATAAGTGGAATTGTGGGCAAATTGGAAATATGATTAGAAGAGGTGTAAGCATGATGAATGTATTCAGAATAGTTACCAAACGCCATTGGATCTGGGTTTTACAGATATATCAAATCTGTTGGATCCATCCAGACATATTTAATGTGTTCTAAATTTTCTTTTTTACAAATTAAATTTCAGTTTTCTACAAACACATGTCCCAGCTGCCTTGCTGCTGAACCCAACAATTAAAATGTAACATATGTTTATATTAATCATTTTACATAAATCTACCTCGAATTGGACTTTCGATTTTTTCTGCAATTCCGGTTTTTTGATATTTTCCCCTCCCGAATCTGGATTTCTGAACTTGGTAACTATGGTATTCAGAGATCTGCAAATGACAGGAGGATTGGTGGATGTGTGAAAATAATTTGGCTCTACCACAATGATATTCCATCATTAGATGGTATATCTACAACCATATTGACAGAAAAAAACAATGGCCATAACTGTAAAGTGGACAAACACATTTAAGATACCACAAACACTAGTAAATGCTCTAACAATGAAAACTGCGGCTGTAGAATTATAACTTAAGCAAATAATGGTTTGAACACCAAATCTAAGTGCAAATTTAACCCGCAAAAGTGTTACTTCCATACCTACGACATTGTTCATGTCATACTCAACTTTGATAAGTTGTGGACCGAAGGAGATCGATAATTTGTGCACAGAACAAAAAAGATTATTATTGGATCAAACTGTAATGCTTGAAAAATAGAATAAAAACACTGGAGAGTGCAATGCACTCTAGGATTATCCTCATCTTTATCTGGATTGGGAGATTTGCACCGCCTTGAGTTGTAACACCTTTCTGTATGTATTGTATGGTCTTTATCCTGTTTCTCTGCTAGTAAGGCATGGTTATAGCTATGAATTCTGTAGAAAACTCACCGTGTTGGATTATTTTTGTATTCAGAACATATGAGCTACTTGTGCCTTGGGCAATGAATTAGGTTGCCTAAATAATACCCATCCCGTCTCTTTTCATCACAGTACCCTCTCTTATTGCCTCAATCAAAAATCATGAACACTACAGCTCTGAATTAGACGACAGACAACATTATGAAAATTGAGCAAGAGTTTTGTCACATGATGATAGGGGTGCTCTTTTTCTTCTTCGAAGCCCCCTATAACAGTTGAGTTGCTCTAACCCAAGCTCTCTTCTTCACTTGATCCTAGTTGTAGTAACACCTACTCTTTTCAAAATTGCCTCCTCTGCCTCTAGGGATTTGAACAACTGCACCTGCTGCACAAGCCGTGTTGAAATCAATCCCCCAACAATATGAACCTTGCTAAGGGATTAAGATAAATCTCTATCTCCCCTCACTCCTTCATTGATACAATATAGCAAAGGAAGCAAAAGGGATGCCATGGACAGCTTTTTTCAACTTCCAGGCCCAACATTCTCTGATTTTTAAAGGTTGGATCATGGAATTTTCTTCTATGTGCAATTTTTTGACATATAGAAGTGTATATCAATATTGGTTGACTAAAATCATCTTGGAAAAGCCCCTCTCTAATTACAACTAAATTTCTTTATTTTTGCCTCCATCTAAATCTAACTTAACCATGCATTTATTTTCAGATTTAGATGACCATGCATACTGAATAGAAATCCGGGAACACTACCCTATTAAGAACCAAACACATACATAGAGTAACAAATTATTAAAGAGATTTAATGTTTCTATGATACCTTTTCTGGGTATAAAATAACAAATTGCATGTAGAAGTTTTATTATCAAACTTCTACATGCTGTTTATGCCCAGAAAAAGAATCTTCTCAACAATTTAGTACTTGGTACTTGGGATTGTTTGATTGTGATGAATATGCCCTTAGTGGGAGGCTTTGCCCCAAAGCCTTTTGTACATGTGATAGAGAATATCTTCGTATCAACAAGCCTTTTGTATTTCCTCAAATCTTCAATTTTGTTGTTGTATATTGGCCAAAAGAGTAAACCATTTGTCCAAGTCTGTGATTGCACGGTCCAGCTTTGGGCTTTGTATCCCATACATTCCACTTTTTTTGGTAAGAACCTTCAGCATATTATGCATGCTCATCAGAACTGATGTGATCTTGAGGGCCATTTATTTCAGAGGTGAGAGTGTTGGTATAGCTGGTAGATGGGTAAAGGGCCTTGGGATAGCTGGTAGAGAGGCCCATTGTTTTTGGGAAGGGCTTGAAAACGGTTTCAGGATGGATGGGACAGAAAGCTCTTCCAGGGTTTGAAACGTTGGTCCTTTGTTTTGAATGATGGGGAGTTGCATAAAACTTCAATTGAGGCTTGATTATGATAAGGATGCTTTCATGCTCAAAGAGTATTAAGGGGTTTTATCCCTTAAGAATATTGCATCCATTGTTCGGATTGTTTCCAGTGTGATTCATTTTTTTAACCACTTTTATCCTACAATAAGAAAATACGATGGAAGGGGCCATAACCAGAATCATTTTGACCCTTTTAGTTATAGCCTGGCCTCTCTTTCTTTGTTCTGCTCCTGCTAGTAAGGATGATGGTTGATTTGTCTGCCATTTATGTTCCTAAGCCCATTTAAGCCACTGTACCTTCCATTATACTTATCCGGTTTCTGTTGAGCTCCTTGCAATCTTTCCTAATCAGAATTATTCTAATACCTAGACAGAGTGGCTCATGATGAACTTGATTGAACCATGTCCTAGTTAGTGTACCTTATCATTTTTAATCCCCTGATGTGCCTTAACGTCACTTCTCTAAATACCGTGCGAAGTAGTTTTTTTTTTTGGTTTGTTTCTAACTCTCTATAAACAATTTTATGAAGGAGATAACCCATTACTTGTGCACTATAATTTGGCATCCACGTTGCACTATCAACACTTGAGGTTTATCTTATATTTGGTTCAACATGTGTTTGATATATATTTTTCATTTTGAGTGTTTAATTGAAGGAATCAATTTAAAACAACAAACTTGAAATGCACTAAATTTTTTTTGGCCCTAAACATGTACATTGGATATCTTAGAGTTGTAAATATGATGTTTCATAATGTTATTGACTACTTTACACCATTGTCGATTAGAACTTGTATGATAATTTGTAAATTGTACAATTATTTTTCAGTTTAATTTTTGATCTTACCTTCAACTTTCATGAATTAGTTTCTTATGTTTCTCATGTTGCATCTTCTTCATGTAATCCCTTCCACTGTATAATAATTTGTAAATTTTACAATTATTATCAAATGACGTTTGAGTCAATGGTGAAAGATGCTTGGCTCTAAAAGAGCCCACCAAGGTTCAATTCTCGCTGAAAGTGAAGTCAGGAGATATTGTAATAAGGGATGAGGCCGGGATCGTGCCTTGGGTGAATTTGGCGGAATGGAAACCCCTCAGTCTTTGGTAGTTTACCCGAAGAAGTCTTCCCACCTCAATCGTGGGATATGGTGGTCTATGACCTGCTAGGTTTCAAACAAAAAAAAATTGTACAATTATTTTTCATTTTAATTTTTGATCTTATCTTTGGTTTTCATGAATTAGATTTTAATGATTCCCATGTTGTCTCTTCTTCGTGTAATCCCTTCCACTTGATTAAAAATGTCTCTCTCTATACCTTAGTTTCTTTACTTGAATTTATAAACACAACCTTTGATTCTACAATTGTTCCCCTTTTTCATTGGCAATCCACAATTATGTTTGAATTAGAATGTAGTAGTATAGGCACAACATATTATTAAATTTATATTTTAGTCTGTCTTTATCTTATTTTTTAAGTCATGTTTCGTCTACTTAGGATTAACGAAGGGTTGAGTCATGAGTTAAGTAGCGTTTCATTTTCTATAGTGAGTAAAATCTTAAAAGCCATCTTTTTAGTTTTATTTTGTCAATGCAAAACAAAGAGTTGACATTGCAAGTACTCTCATTTATGGTTAGATTTGCATGTGTAGTTCATCTCAAATAAGTCAGAACCTTCTTTTTGCATATTTATTTCTCCTATTCAATATTTTTTGTAATTGTGTTTAATGAATACGTAAGAATGTAACTTATATTAAGGGAGAGGAGCAAGTAGTTGTGCACCCCATGTTTAGGGGCTAAGAAGTTCTTCATATGATCAAATGTTGTAAGTAGTTGTGCACCCTATGTTTAGGGTTTTGAAGTACATCATCTAATCTTTAAATACAATATGGAATAAGATTTCTTTCTCATTAAAACACCTTTTTCATTTCGCACGTTCAATAGGAGGATAAAAAGGTTTTGAATAGATTTACTTCACTTCAAGCACTAACAAACTAGAGGGTTTTAAACATGTCAATAACAATATGCAATTGCTATAAATCTTGTGTCTTGGTATGATTCTCTTTCTCAATACTATAGAGTAAAATTTATCCTATAATACGAAGCCTTCACAATTTTTTTAGTCATATTTTATTTTAAATTCATATTTTAATAAAAAGTCTTATCACATCTATTGGTACATGCTCAACTTGGCTTGTTTTCCTATTATTCAAGTTGTTTTTGAAGGCAAAAGACTTGGAAGATCCTTGGCCTCGGCCAATGGAATGTATTATCTTTATATAGGGGCAATTATATAGAGTCTCGTCTAGTCTATATCCCTTGGCCAACTCTCTTTAGTCCTATATCTCGAGCAATTGAAAGGGGGTCATTTTTGCTATGTGCCCCATCACCCATATATCATTGGGTAGGCCCTCCTTCGACATTCCCACCCAATAGATCTCTCTCATTATATATAGATATAGATAGATCTATTTGGCTAGGCTAGCCCATATATGTATATACGCAGACTCATCTAGCCATCTATCGATTAGACCGGGAGGAGCAACTAAACCGAATCGACCATATATGATCTATGGGGTGGGTCTTTTATGTTTCGTAGGAGGCATGCCGAATTAACCAATAACACCAACCCAACACCGATTATAGTCATACACAGGTCCCACATCTATATCTATATCCATTAGCTTGGTAGTTCTAAACATAAGCTACTTACTCCCAAGTTAGCCCTCATTCAATAAGGGCCATCAAATTAGGTTGAAGTTTTAAATTCCCTTTATTTTTCAATGTTTTTGTTTGTGAGGTTGGAGGTGAGCAAGTATTGTGTCGCTAACATCAAACCTTCTATCCTTCTCGTAGTCACATGCCTTCTTGTTCACTTTGCATTTCTTGCATTTTAAGTCAACTTTAGGACAAAGTTTAAGTTGACTTTTAGTTGGGTTTGTGTTTAAAAAAAATGTTCTATATTTTTTAATTTCGTGATATTCATTTAACTTTACATTCTAAAACGATGCTTCCATGTGTCTCAAATACGCCATAGATTAGTAGACTGACACATTTCAAGAAATGACATGAAACCATTATGATGTATCGATCTTTAAGATCAATGTTCATGCAATGTCAAAATATCAATAGGGCGACGTAAAATTGTAATGACAATGTAAGTATTGTGTTGCCTTCTTGTAAAACATTCCTTGGTTGATGGCCATCTTAAGACACCTTAATGATGATATAATTCTCCCTTTTAATGTGGCATAAAATGAACATTATTACAACATAAATTTAATTGAAATTAACAAAATAATAATAATTTACCGTTTACTATTATCCACAAATTATTAATTAAGAGTAATCAATTATAATAATAAGCAAGAAATTATAATAAATAAATATTGAACTATCAAATATAATATTTAACTACAAATTATCTATTAGCAAACACATGTGTGAACTAATAAATATTCATTAATATTATATTGTAATGAAACAAACAACAATTCTAAAATACTAATAACGAATATTTTAATTTAAAAAATCTACATATATAACGTGAATATATTAAGTTTTTTTAAAGGTTTTTATTTGTGTCTCATTAAAAGTTATTTCAAGACGACCTCCATTAGTAGTTCTTAACTTAAAATAATTTTTTAGTTATTTTTTTGTAAAAACCACAAAACAAGTGGAAACATTTAGCATACAAGCACATAAGCATTTGGTTGTAGGTGAGCAAGGGCCGTTGGGAGGATGGGTGACATGAATTGGTGAATGTAATATATTGTTATTGGTTTCTCACCCTCTAGCCTCTTTTTCCATTGGCAAAGCTTTTGCATACAAGTCGTCATTTTCTCACAATCCATGACTTGTGCGCATAAGCTTGGTTTGTGCACACAAGTCACGTATAAAAGATATATGCCAAAACTAGTATTATCAAATATTAAATGATTGAATTTAGGTGTCTACATGAAGAGGAAAGATCTATTGTTTGGTAATATCCTAGTAAACAATAAGGGCAAAGTGAGATTATACTGTAAGTTTCACAAGGTGGTGATCTAATGGGGGCAAGACACCTTTGATCGCGATGTCTTGATTTCGTAGGTTGGGGATTGTATAGTCACTTGAGGAGGTCGATGATGCTTGCCAAGCCCAAGGATATTCAAGAGGCTTATTTTCAAGTTCATTATCTTGAGATGTACAAAAATAATAGTTTGTCTCCCTCTTCAAATGGTAAGAAAGATGTGTTGAATGCTACTTTTGTTTCTAACTAGAAAAGTGTAAAACATTGTGGGCACTATGATATTAATGGTCATACAAAGAAGACTTAAGAACAATAATAAGAAGAAATATATGACCTCGGTTTTGAAGATGATGATGAGTGCAACCATGATAGGGAAGAGAGGATGTGTTTTACCTCCCTTCACATGAATGTATGCTTGGGTAATGTCGCTTAGCAAAAATGTGAGCCTTCTAAAGTTTTCCATGTCAAAGTTTGGATTAAGAAGACAAAGGTAGATGCTCTTTTTGATTCATGCTCTCAAGAAAATTTGATTAGTAAAGAGTTGGTGGATGGACTTGGGTTAGAAGTGTATAATCCTCCAAATCCCTATGCTTTAAGATGAGTAAAACAATGAGTAGAGATAAAGGTCTCCAAGCAATGTGAGATCAAGTTTTCAATCAATGAACATTTCATTAGTAATGTTTTGGTGGATGTTGTACCTCTTGATGTTTGGGTCATAGTCTTTGGTAGTACCTACACATATTCTTGATGCAATCTTCATAAGAAGGGTAAATCAATATTGGTTGTTCAAGGATGGGAAGAGATATATCGTCAAAACAAAAATCTTAGATATCCTTGGTAGGTACAACTCAAGGTCAAGCATTGCTTAATGTTAATGAGAATTTGTCTTTTCTTCTTTTAAAAGATAAACAAGAAAATGAAATAGTTGAATGCAAGGCTTCTCATATCATGTCTATTAACACAATGTATGATATGTTGGAATTACCATATTGTCCTCTTTCTAATAATGTGTTTTATTGAAACTCTTTGATGGAAGGTCTTGAGCCACATAAGGAGCATGAAAAGGTGGACTCTAAAGTTCACAATGTTGAGAAGTTCTCTCAACGAGTACAACTCCAACCTGCAAGAGAGCTTAAGGAAGTGACAAAGAAAATTTCCTTACCCAATGAGTTACTAAACTTCTTGGGACCAAAATCCTCATAATTGGGGAGCTTTGATAAGAATTGGATCATGAAGTGTTAGAAATAAGCTAACTATGACAATATTCATGTAACTAAGAATGTAACTTCAAACACTTTGTTTCACTTTATTTCATCATAGAAATCAATAGTTTATGGAAATGGATTGTTGACATGGTTTGAGAAGTATTCCCAACATGATAAGTTCTAGTGCTGGGAATAAAAGAGCAAATTGACTTCATCAAATGTAAATTATGTTAACATATTTAGGTTCCTTTTTTAAAAATACACAAATTTTACAAAAAAGGAAACTTGATTTTGAGTTCATATGCAATATTTATGACCTCTAGAAGGTATATGACTTGTAAGGGTTGCAAAACCATCAATTAAAATAGATTGATAATTTTGTAGGTGGTCTGGTAGTTTTATAACCTTAAGTGGTGATTTCACAACCACCTCGGTAGTTTTGCAAATGTCTGTACTGATAAAGCAATTGTTTCACCCAACAACAAGGAACACGAAGATAAAAGGTTGCAAACGGCGTCTCTACTTCTTTAGAGTCTTATGATGTAAATTTGTATAAATCAACTTTCTAAGGTTAGTAGAAAGGCATGGATTGTGTGGAATTGTTCCCAACAACTATTCTTTCTAGTTGTGTGTGATTGTGAAGTATATCAAGGAAAGTGATTTGTAACAAGTTAAAGAGAAGTAGCATGGGGATTTGGGCATGTTGTATGTAAATAATTCACATAAGGTTCGTTTGAATGTAGTACCTCAGTAACTACACAAGGAAATAGTGGTAAGAGGAGGAGACCTGATATTCTATATTTTTCCACATTAGGTTTCCCTAATACAAAAATGTGTTGAGTTTATTTATTGCTTCTTATTCTTGCATTTTTCCTTGCTTTAATCTCATTGTTCATTTTCCTTTCAAAATGCAACACTTCCAATTTTATATTTTGCAATTTGTTGATTGTTTAAAAAAATTCACAAGAAACAACAATCTAATCAATCAAAAATCATTAGTTGTATATAAATTAGTATTGGTAAATCTTATGTGGAACTTCCACCTATTTAATAAATCAACATGATATGAAATAGAAGAATGGGGAGAGTTATTGATAACCTATAGTTTTCCTTAGAAATTAATATGCACTGTGAGTAAGTACCTTAGAATGTATGTATGTACATTTCATCACCAAGTAGTTGGTGTAAATATCTAGAATGAGTTTAAACAATCAAGGGGGAAAGGCCAATAAAACATAACAAGAAAGTCAAATGCAAGGGAATACAAGATTATTCAATGTGAAAACAAATGAAAATGTCAATTTCAAATAAGAAGAATGGAGGAATTGTTACTTAATTCAATGGAGGGTGATCATGTGAGAAAAAAAGCAAACAAATAACAAGAAACATTATTAATATGTGAGGTTGAGTTAGCATAAATAGGTTAGGAGTGTTAATATATGACTATATGAATGTAATAATCATATATAGGTATTGTATTACATTGTGAATGTCACATGTCAATGACAAGTAGTAGATTCATCATTATCATGGTTTGTTAAATGGTCTTTGGCCATATGGTAACCCTGGATCATTCACATCAAGAGTATGATCATGTATATGTTGTGTATCTCTAGTAGTCATAGTAACTAATGGATTATGTTGAGTAATGTAGTACCCTAAATTTGAACCAATGGCATTTGGAAATTATTCTTTGCATTTATCTTAGTCATTAATCATTGTGCACTCAAATGAATAGTTCCTACACACATCTCACTCAATTTGAAACTCTCCAACATCTATGTCACACTTTTCACACATTGACTCAGCTTAAAAACCCACTTTCTAAATATAAAATGCATCTTCAAACATCTAGCCACTTTCTCCATTTGATAGAATTAACTTTTCACCTTAGCAAGACAATGTTTCCTATGATGGAAAAATCCACTTGGATGGAGTTTTCTTCTTAGGGCTGAAAGTTTTACCCTTCTTTGTCTTAACAATCATGTTTTTAAATTCACAAGTTATCTTGGTCGGCCAAGTGTAAATTGAGGGGGAAACCCTTTCACATTAGTCACATATAAAAACACACTTACTCCACCCATTCAAAAGGCCTATATTAACACATCTTTGGGACTACCTAAGAGATCACAAAAAGAACCCATTTACTAAATCCCTATCTCAAGCACATCAACCAACACTAAGTCCGCATACTTCTTATACAATTGCACTACAAAATTTTGTAAAACTACATCGTACGCTAAAGATTGTTTCCAATTGTTGGAGATCCTATTGGGATTTTCATTGCCAAACACATCACTATAAAACCTTTGTACACACTCAACATGTTGGGGAACTATAAGGGTTTGATGCCTCTTCGAAGTATTGTTATCTAGGCGTTGCAGTGGAAACTCAACCCAAATTAGACTAACCTCTTTTAGGTCTTCAAAGAATGAGAGATAGGGTTTGAAAAATGAAGAAACCCTAATTTATTACAATCGTGCTCGTGGAATCACATAAAAGAAAGATAAAGACAAAAGTTCACAGTCTAGAATCAAGACCCAACAAAACCCTACATAGGAAAAATCCATCCACATAAGGGATTTTGTGATATTTAGGAGCCTCAAGTGCTTTTTGCAAGTGTAGGAAGTGAGTTTATCAATGTAATGGCATAATATTTCGAGGTCAACAAATGAAGTAGTATTAACTTGCTTATATATGGTTTTGAAGATAAATTATCAAAGAAAGGCCGAATCGGAAGGAGTAAAGGACCCATTGAAGAATGTGAAACTAGAAGCAAAGATGGAGGATATGCAAGTGCAACACCATATAAATAAGTCAAGACCGAATATAAATTCTTGACCAATTTGGACATCCTTGACTAGGAATGAGAAACATGAAAATCGGAGTTTGCATCCTATCGGTTGAGATTTGTCTATAAATTTTATGCATTTAACTATCATAACTCGTCAACATATCAATGTGTATGACTAAGAAAGATAGAGAAGAGATCTCAAGATGTATTAAGTGAGAACAGTAAAGGGTGTTTCTATCTTAGCAAGAGTGCATTATCAAAACCAATAATGCTAAAGAGTAAATTGCCAAATTTGAGTGTCTACATTTCCCCCACTTTAAGTATAAAATGAAAATTATATGCTTAAAGGAAAAGAAACTGAGTGTGTAGACACACTTTGTCTTCACTTAGAGTTTTTAATACAAAGTCTTGTTTTGTTTGTGTTGGCATGCTCCATGATGAAACCTACAACATAAAGTGTAGTCATTTTCCATAGTAAAGAATTGAAATTTAACTCAAATGTAAAGTATAACATGAAAGAATTAGCATTTGCACAAAATGAAATATAGAGATGAAAAAAATGTAAGGAATACACTTGATTGTTTTACTGAAGGATAAGTTTCCCATCCTTTTCGTACACTTGAATATTTTTTTATTTAGCTTGTTTAAGGATAGAGGATGATTAGCCCCCAATTGTGTCAAGGATAACCATAATGTTAAATGTGTGTAACCCAACATGGAATGGATAAGAGAAAAGAAGAATGAAGTACCAAAACACCTTGTGAAGGAAGAAGACTATACATCAAAGTTTTTAGCAACTTTGATATCTTCCTCTTAGAAAGGAAGGACCTGGATACGAAGAACTTATCCTCTTTGATTCCTTCTCGCAACTCACAAACCACACCATTGCAAACAGATCTAGGCCCAATTCTATAAATAAGGACACACGATAGAAAATAAAATGAGTGCCCCCATGCCCTTCCCATGTGAATTTTAGAAACTATAATGTACTGAAATGTAGATGAAGAAGGGAAACCCACGGTCCCAAGATTTTGGAAACTATAGTAGAAAATGAGCTTCATGGTACAATAGGAGTGAAGTAGTTCATGCCCCATGTAAATAATTTGTCTTGAGTGACGTAGATCGAAACTATTTCAAAAACTTGTGCTTATAGGTGAAAATATTAAACTGCTGAGAAAGTTAATGTAACTGCCCCTAGGAAAAACTATGTGAATAGGTCAGAACCATCCATAAATTCCTAACCAATGTGTACATATTTGAACCTATGCATAGTTTTTTGGATTTATGTGCTTGAATTTATTTTTGAGTACATGTACCATGTTTCTACATGTATGTTATCCCACAATTTTGTCTATTTCTACTATTGGTGTAGAATATACATGGATGAATGCCCCTCTTTTGCGGCACGTGTGAAAAACCATGTTGAGCATATGGTTCAAAATAATAGACGTGGTCATGCACTAGATGTATTAGAAGTTTATAGAAGGTTGTAGGTGCTAAAGAGGTGGCCACCTTCAAGAACTTGAACCTTCAAAATGAGGTTTTTCACATGGTGGAAACCATAGTGTGCAACAAGAGTAATAATAGAAATAAATATAAACAATAGAGACAATAAAAATAGTAGTAATAATGCATGTATAAGAAAACAAGTGGAACAACAATGTTTTCAAAGTCAATAGTATGCAAAAATGTCACAAAAAAGGTGTAGAGCCAAAAACATATATGAATGTATTTGTATTTCAAAACTATGCCCATGTTTTTGGATTTTTAAATGTTGAGATATGTACAAGGAAGAGATATTATCATCAAAATTACCGAGTGTTGTCAAGAAGATAGTTAGCGTTGGTGTCAAATCCTACAGCCCAGGATCATCCATGTGGCGAGGCTTCCTAAATTAAGAATTTATGAAGAAAAGCAGTCTAGTGGAAATGATGCAAGGCCATAATTTATTCTTCATCAGTGTAGAGAGACCATTGCATCTTGATAACATGAGTCCATTGTGTTATATTAGGTTTGTAATCAAAGAAACTATCCTGAATAGTAGTCATGCCAGTGAGTAGAGAAAAAGTGATACTGGTGTTATGTTCAGTAAGAGTGCAAGCTATACATCAGAACTAAAATCATCCAAAAGATAGTGGTGTATGTTGAGGATCAAGAATGACACAAAAATTATTGGTGATAATACATAGGATAAAATAAATCAAGAGCATAATATAACCTTGGAAAAGTAGTAGGAGTGGAAAGAGGTTTGATATCGATGGCGTTAGACCTAAAGTATGTAAATCCTCATGAGTACAATTGTTTTTTGTATTTAGGTTGAGTGCTACATAGTGCCAATATTTATCATGAATGTATATAATGCATTTGAAAGTGTTGAAGAATGATTAAAAACTTGATGTCGGTATATCGGAAGAAGGTGATCTAGAGAGGTGAGAATGTTGCACGAGAAATATTGATATGTCCTTATGCCTTGAGATTGTTGATTATGTCGATTAAGACCCAACAATGATCCATATCATGTACAAAAATACGATGATAGTCATAATACATGATATTGGATTGGTGAGATTTTTTTAATGGAGTGATGACATTTAGAAGGAAAGGCAAGGAAACCATGATGAAGTAAGATAGATAAAAAGTTCTTACGGTGTATCGAGATTAACATGAATTTCAATAGAACGAACTGGTGGTATGGTATCGAATTTATTGAATGCATGTTGGACCAGATTAGAGATACAACTATCAAAGAGAATGTGATCACTAGTGGCACTAGTGTCAAATATAGTAGTCTTAAGATGATAATGCCCATGTCTAGTGCATAAAGAGAAAATGAAACATAGTGTCCACAATGATAGTGCCTAAAATAGAACATGTAATGTTATAAAATCCACACATAATAATAGGAGTATTATTGATTACAATGGGGTAAATACCCATTTATATGAGGAAGGACCTGAGATAGATGTTAAGGCTAGAGAAATTATCAATCAAAATCCGCTTGATGAGGAAGATTTGAATACATGTATTGATGAAAAGAGGTGGGCACATGTTCATGTTAGAGATAGGGGATATACGGGGTATTTGTTGAGATGTGGAGCTGAATTGCTTCACAAATAGCTTATTTACAACTTTCAGGTTTACACAAGAACCAACGTTGGTCACCGACCGACATCGGTCACCTAACAAACCAACCAACATCAGCTACCGTGCGTGAAATGTTTTTATTTAGAATGCGAGATTAGATCTAACATTTGATTAAAAGGTGATCTAAGGGTTGTAATTGCATAGATAAAGTTCCCTAAGTTTGTATATGCTTATATAAGCTGGAAAACTAGGGTTAGAATAGATAATTAAGAAGATTAAATGAATTGTAAGAAAGAATTCTTGGAGAGAGCTCAGAGAAGCTTGTAAGATGAAAAGTATTGTACATTGTGTGAGGTGTGGAAGATTGTAGATCTTTAATTATATATCCTCTGGAATAATATATTGGTTGTTTCTTGGTGGACGTAGCCCACACTGGGTGAACCACATTACATCCTTGTATTGTTTCTTTTGGTTTTATTTCCATGTTCATTACTTGTATGCTTAGATATGATTCATATCATGTACAACTGTATGGTCTAACCCCAACAAATGGTATTAGAGATTTGTTTGAGGGTTTTGTGTGTTGAAATATTTACTCACAAAGGGATTTTTGATTGAGTGGGAGCACAACAATGGCAGAAGATAGTAAATACAAAGTGGAGAAGTTTGACAGCTATAATTATCAATTATGGAAGATGCAGGTGGAGGATTATTTGTATCAGAGAGATTTATACTTACCGTTGGATGAGAAGGCAAGGCCTACAAAGATGATTGATGAAGAATGGAGGGTTCTTAATGTAAAGGCTCTTAGATCTATAAGATTAAGTCTAACAACATCCTGTAGCTTTGAATTTAATAGAAGAAGAAACCATGATAGATTTGATGAAATCTTTAGCTAATTTATATGAAAAACCAAGTGCATCGAATAAGGTTTATTTGATGAAGAAATTATTTAATTCTAAAATGCAAGAAGGTGGATATGTGTCAAATCATTTGAATGATTTCCATTCTATTGTAAATCAATTAAAATTGGTTAATATCCTTTTGAGGATGAAGTGAAAGAATTGTTATTCTTGTGTTCTTTTCCATATAGTTGGGATAATTTGGTATTGGTTGTTAGTAATACAACATCTGCTACTAATATTTTGAATTTTGATGATGTGATTGGTATACTCTGAATGAAGAAATACGCAGGAAAAGTATGGAGAGTCATCATTTGGAAATGATTTGAATGTAGAAAGTAGGGGGGAAGACAAAAGGAGAAATATAAGAGAAAGAATAATGGGAGATCACATTCAAAGAATGATAGATATAAATCCAGAGGTAGAGGAATAAACTCATTGGAATTGTGGAAAGAAAGGACATGCAAAAAGGATTGTTGGTTCAAGGAAAACAAAGAGAATGTAACTAATAAAGGTAAAGAGACAAATGTTGCATCTTCGAGGTAATGCAAGATGCCCTTATTCTCTCCTTGGATAATAAAATAAAATCATGGGGTTTAGATTCAAGAGCTTCTTTTCATGCTACCCCTAATAAGGGTTATTTCAGAAATTATGTCCAGGGTAATTTTGGGGATGTTTATTTAGGAGATGATAAACCATGCATGATTACTGGTAAATGTGAAGTTCATCTTAAGTTGAAAAATGAAAATACATGGATATTGAAATATGTGAGGCATGTGCCAAGTCTCAGGGAAATTTAATTTCAGGACAACTTGGTGAAGATGGTTGTATGGTTACATTCACAACCGATTCTTGGAAAGTTTCAAGGGAGCTCTTGTTGTTTCAGAGAGGCAAAGGTATGAACATTGTATTTGTCTACTGTATTACTAATTACTTTTCTAATTTATCTACTTCAAATTCAAATGCAAGCATGTGGCATAATCGACTAGGCCATATGAGTAAAAAGGGAATGTAGATCTTAAAGGCTAAGGGTAAGTTATCAAATTTGAAAGATGTAGATCTTGATTTTTGTGAGAATTGCATATTTGGAAAGAAAAAGAAAGTGAGGTTTCTTAAAGTTGGGTCAACAAAGAAGGAGCATAAATTGGAGCTTGTTTACTCAAATGTGTGGGGACCAACCAGGTAGCTTCTCATGGAGGATCCCAATACTATGTGACTTTCATTGATGATGCCACAAGAAAGGTATGGGTTTATTATATTAAGCGTAAATATGATGTTTTTGAGACTTTTAAAAGATGGAAAGCCCTTGTGGAAAATGAAACAAATTTAAATTTAAAGTGCCTTAGATCTGACAATGGTGGTGAGTATTGCAGCAAGGTTTTCAATGATTACTGTTCAGTGAATGGAATACGTAGAGAAAGAACGGTTCCTATAATTCCATAGGAGAATGGAGTGACTGAAAAAATGAACATAAATATCATGGAACATGCAAGAAGCATGTGCATTCATGCTGGTTTATCCTTACAATTTTGGGTAGAAGCAGTAGATACAATGGTATATTTAATTAACCATGGGCCTTCAAGTGCACTGGATGGTGGAATACCAGAAGAAGCTTGGATTGGAAAAGAGGTAGATCTTTCTTTTCTTAGAGTATTTGGTTTAGAAGCTTTTGTGCATGTTGATAAAGAAAATATGAAGAAATTGGATGCTAAATCCAAGAGATGCACTTTCATTGGTTATGGTTATGATAATTTTGGATTCTATTTTTGGGATTTAGAGGATGCTAAGATTGTTAGGATTCATAACATTGATTGGAATGAAAAGAGAATGTACAAGGATTAGGTTTTGATACCCAAAAATGAACCGAGTGAAAATTTTGTTGAAGAAAATGCATTCTTATATTTAAAAAAATCACACAAGTACTGTACCGGTGTTGGTACTATAAGAATCGAGTCGTCATTAGGGTAACCGGTGTCGACAAGAGCAGGACCGACGTCGGTTGGGTGAATTGATGTCGGCTATAGGGGAACCGACATCAACTACAAGTGATGGGTGTCAGTCATTGTCGAAATTGATATGAATGTGCAGCAAGCACAGATTGAGCCCCATGCACCCCATATTTCTGTGAGAAGGTCCGAAAGGGTAAGTAAACCTCCATAAAGATTTAATCCTTCATTATTTTATTTATTATTGACTAACAATGGTGAACATGATAGTTTTGAAGAAACAATGTAGCATGATACCCACATGGAGTGGGAGCATGACATGAATGAGGAGATGGAATCCTTGGAAAAGAATCAAACATGGGATTTAGTCAAGTTACCAACAGGTAAGAGATTATTGTAGAACAAATGGGTTTACAAGATCAAGGAGGAAGAGGGTGGACATAAAAGATACAAAGCAAGGCTTGTGGTAAAAGGATTTGCACAAAAAATAGGTATTGAATTTAGTGAGATATTTTCTCCTGTAGTTAAGATGACTTCCATTTGTACTATTCTAAGTTTAGTTGCAACAAAATATTTACATTTAGAACAACTTGATGTTAAGACGACTTTCCTTCACGGTGATTTGGAGGAAGAGATTTATATGCATCAACCATTTGGGTATGAAGTTAGGGGTAAGGAGAAATTTGTGTGTAGGTTGAAAAAGAGCTTGTATGGGCTCAAACAAGCTCTAAGGCAATGGTATATGAGGTTTGATAGTTTTATGCATGAGCATGGTTATATGAGATGTGAATTTGACCATTGTGTTTATTTCAAGAAGCTTGAAAATGGGAGCTATATTATTATTTTTTACTGTATGTGGATGATATGCTTATTGTAGGATCTAGTATGCAAGACATTGTTGAGCTTAAAGAAAATTTAGCTCACACATTTGCAATGAAGGATTTAGGAGCTGCAAAGAAAATCATTGGCATGCAAATTCATAGAGACAAGAAGAACAAAAATTGTATTTGTCTCGGGAAGATTATATCAATAAGTTGTTGAAAAGATTTAAAATGTAGGATGAAAAACTTGTAAGTACACCTAAGGTTGGACACTTTAAATTGAACAAAGATCAATGTCCTACATCACATGAGGAGGTTGAGTACATGACACGAGTTCCATATGCTTCAGAAGTTGGAAGTCTTATGTATGTTATGCTTTGTACTGAGACCGGACATTACATAAGCAAAGGGAGTTGTGAGAAGATTTATGACCAATCCAGTAAAGAGCATTAGAAAGAAGTCGAATGGATACTTAGATATTTGAGAGGGAATTATAACATGCAATTATGCTATAAAGTATCAGATACTTCTTTATGTGGCTATGTTGATTCGGATATGGATGGAGATTTGGATGGTAGGAGGAGCACCATCGGATATGTATTCAATAGGTGGGACAATAGTTAGCTGGATTTCAAGATTGTAGAAGGTTGTGGCCTTGTCTACTATAGAGGCCAAGTATGTTGCAACTATAGAGGATAGCAAAGAGATGATATGGATGAGCAGGTTCATGGAAGAGTTGGGAAAGGAGCAAGAGGATTGTAGTTTATACAGTGATAGTCAAAGTGTGATTCATCTGACAAAGAACTAAAAATTTCATTCAAGGAAGAAACACATTCAGTTGAGATATCACTTCATACATGTCAGGTGTTAGAAGATGTGAAATTGAAGTTGGAGAAAATTCATACAAATGAGGGCCCTGCAGATATGCTAATGAAGCCATTGGCAAAGGAGAAGTTGGAGCTACACTCCACTTCTGTTGGTCTTCAAGTTTGAGACTTGAAGAGGGAGAAACAAATACAAGGAAGAGGATTTAAGAATGAATATGTACATTACAATGCAACAATTTATCTCCAAGTGGGAGGTTTTTGAGATGTAGAGCTGAATTGCTTCATAAATAGATTATTTACAACTTGCGCAGTTTACACAAGAATCGACGCCACTCACCCTAGCAGCAGTACCAACCGACATCGGTTACTGTTACCGTGAGTGAAATGATTTTATTTAGAACACTGGATTTGATCTAACCTTTGATTAAAAGGTGATCTAAGGGTTGTAATTGTATAGATAAAGTGCCCTAAGTTTTTATATGCTTATATAAGATGGAAAACTAGGGTTAGAATAGAAAATTAAGAAGATTAAATGAATTGTAATAAAAATTCTTCAGAGAGAGCTAAGAGAAGCTTGTAAGAGGAAAAGAAAAGTATTGTACATCGTGTGAGTTGTGGAAGATTGAAGATCTTCAATTGTATATCCTCCGGAATAATATATTGGCTATTTCTTGGTGGACATAGCCCACTATGGGTCAACCACGTTATATCCTTGTATTGTTTCGCTAGTTTTATTTCCGTGTTCATTGCTTATATGCTTAGATTTGATTCATATCTATACAACCTGTATGGTCTAACCCCAAAAATATCTAAATTAATAGTATGATCTAGAACCTTAAAGGTATCAATGAGATAAGAAAAAGTAGTTGGTTGGGTATTGTTAGCCAAGGTAAAAAGCACAAAGTATCTTGTAAGATGTCCTTGTAAATGGGTGTTTTTTAAGGAGCTCCAGGAGAGATATCTTAGAAAGGGTGTTATTAAGTTGTTCTAATAGATCATACCCCTTAGAGGGCATGTTAGCTTTGGCCATAGGAGATGAAGGTTGGGGAGGAAAAGGTTTATTTCACAGAGTGGTTTTTATTACATATTAATTATGAGAACTACTAGGGAAAAGTGAAAACATGGAGGAAACTTGGTAGTAATAGGAGTGACCTTAGACTATGTATCCAGATAGGTAGGAGTCGATCAACCAGTGACAAGTAAGATTAGTGTAAGGAGTCTTGCCCATATGCGCAGCATAAGCATGGACCTAGTTAGAGGTATACTAGATTGTACTAGTATAAGGGTTTACATTCTTAGGATTAAGTCAAATATCATAGAAAATTGGAGGCAATGACATGATGAGGTAAAATAGAAAGATAAATATAATTTTAAAAGTGAAGAGTAAGAACATAGGAAATACTTAGGAAAACTAGGACTTGGAAGAAGGTGCAAGATAAAATTTTGGGTTCACCAAAATGTCTACACCCATATTAGATGATATGAAAATATAAATTAGTGAATTAAGTACACTAAAGGATGTAAGGGGAGCTATAGGAGGTTATTTTTATTAATTAACTTATATTATTAATTATACAATATCATAACAATGCATTAATACTTGTAACTAATGTATGAAACAAAAATGAACTTGAAAACATAAGGTGACGAGTCCACTTAGTTGCTTACAAAAGGATTTGGGAAGTTTTGGTGTGTAGATTGTGGAAACATGGAGATATAAGTGTAATGATGCTTTGTTCCTAGAATCGTGACTAGAAACTAACCTCGGGGTATGATAAATTTGGATAAGATATTTATAAAATAATCACAATATTAATCTTCATATTATTAATTCCACACGAATGCATACATATAGATAGGCCTGATATGTCTTACATACATGGATATATGTAATAAAAACTTTAACCAACCTACTATAATCTCTCACAACCTAATTTACATGATTTTTTAAGAATATCACTAACAAATAACAAATTAATCAACCACTTAGTATTCTAATGTACACACTAAACAACTAATTCCTAATACTCCCCCTTAGTGCAAATATGGGGAAGAAGCAAACAATCGAACCGGAAACAAAATCATATGCCAATGCATACTTTTAGGTTTGCATATTGCTATCTAGATCTTGTTGCACATGATCACCCGCTTCACCATAGTGAACTTATCACCATCCGATCACACTTCCAAAAATTCCAACAATAAGAGGAACTATGTTAGTTAGTTGCGCTCTTATACAATTGTTTACAAATCCAACGATAGCCGTATTCTCCTCTTTTCAATCTTAGCAGGGGAATGATTACAATGTTTTATTTATCACACACCACACAAAGTAAACAAATGAAAATATAAAAATTGCCAAGATCTTTGCAGATGTGCGGCCCCATCGTTAGTGACTCGACGAGAGGTCATTGAATCACCTCCTTTTGTTGCCTCCTTCACCTAGTAGACACGTTGCTTACTTATTTGATGAAGAATTGATGCTCATTGGTTTCAAATTCTACTTTATGTTTGCCCCCACCGCCCCCAACACACCCCCCGCCCCATAATGTGAAAAAATGTAATTTAGGATGTCGGATTACACTAAAAATGCATCCGTGAGGCAATTTTTTTATTTTTCAGACTTTTAAAAGTGGCCCACAATACAAATTACATAGTGACATAATCACATGGTTGACTAATCATTGAAAATGGCACTTTTGATAGACAAAATGATTAAATAATTAAAAAGTGATATTTAATTACTTTTTAACTTCTCTTGACAAGACGACAATACACTTGCTTTCTACTAAGAGTAGAAAAATACCCCATGAAATAAAATGACACTACTACAACATGAAACAATTTTGAATTCTCACAATACCATTTTTGATAAAATAAAATGACAAAACATTAAGAATACAACACTAATGACAAACTGATTTATCACCTAATACATAAAGGCCTTTAAACTATAAATGAAATTTAGACATAAAATTATAGTAAAAGAAATATCTTGACTATTGAGTATTTAATAAAAATTAATCTAAGAACTAATTAGTTAACCGAAAATGTTAACATTGAGACAAAAACACATGATTTGCAAGACGTGAACCGCAGAATAAAAATACTCTACATCGGGAGGATAATCAAGACTCTAGATTGCATGATGGGCTTTAGCTTGCATGATAAGATATCTTTGGTTCTTTAGTTCCGTAGACTATCTTTGGTAGTCTCATAGATGTTAAAATATCTTCTTCTTCTATGCAAATTCGCACGAAGGAGATAAAATCAGAAACAACGCATTGATTTGTTAGATGTCCAATACGTAATAATGGCTCAATTGCTGATATAAAACTTGAGTGCACAATATTCCTTGAATATAGCCAATGCAAAACGAAATCGGGAGAGAAATGCATGTAGGTATGTTGATTTGGTTCTTCCCCACATTAGCTCAAGTCACTCTTCACTTTAGTTTTATTATGCCTGAGGAGGCATGGCTACCATGTAGTTGATGTCTTACGACTACGCTCTCAAGCTTGCGCAACTTGAGCTATTTCTTTATTTCTGATGGAGTGAATTCGGTCACTGCGAGCATGTTGATCTCCCACCCTAACACCTACCCTCACATGCAGTACTTACAATTTTGTCACCGTATTTTCTCTGCTCTGCATATTTGGTTTTTGGCTGGTTGTTTGATTATTCAACCCAGTATTGATCTCCTCAGGTACGTTACAAAGTGATTTGGGCTTTTTTCCCTAGGTGAGTTGTTCCAATTTACACTGAGCTCCCAAGAACTTGTTTTTCTTTGCTACTGAGATACATCCATTGCTATTCACATTACTCACTTGAGGTAGTTTTCAAAACAATTTAAGGAAGTCTCATCACTTTGTTATTTGAATACCAAATTGACCTGAGTTGCATTATTTCAGTTGATAGTGCCTTGTTTGGATCACTCATTTTTTTGATCTACCAATTTACATTGTGTCACTACCTACATCAAACATCACAAGACCTTTGTGCATTAACACCCCGAGCTCCTTTGCACTATACATAGCAAGCATCAACAAATTTTGTCTTCGTTTGAATCCTCTAATTGGTCATATTTGCTTCGATTGTATCCTGAGTCATTTTATCTAACTCGACACATTGTATATGCTCCACACTCTACAAAGGCATCTTCCATTCTGTCAGACAAAAAAATCCACAAACTAACCGTTGATACAAGTATCTTGTTGTTTATGTCGCTGAGTTTCTCCAAAAATATTTACAGGTGTTACCTGCGATGTAGCCTCTGCTCTTGTTTATCTTCACGAAAATGCGACCAGCATGTTCCAAACCACTCGAACTGTTTGTGACATTGGCCCTATCTACAATCCCTCGAATGTATCATTCATCATGTCATATGCTTCCGAATGGGAGGATCCTAATGGGTGTGAGTAATCCCAATAATTTTTACCAGTTTGTGAGCCTGTTGTTTCTTATGAAGTTGAGGCTCAAGGCCTTCTCTCTACCCTACTTGGTCACTGAGTTAAGGTCATTGTACCCCATCCTTTCCTCCTGGTAAAGAAACGTCATGATGTATGGGATAAACTTTATGGTGGAGGAGCTGATCCACATAAGCTAGGGGGATATCTTGGTGTCATGAGTGACACCAACATTTACAATACATATAGATATTCGATAAATTAGAGGTCGGGGTATTATATTTTTACATGCTCGCTATGACATTCCTGAAAATATCACGCAATGAATTCAGACTGAGGGTGAATTTGGGAAGATCATCAAGGCGAATTAGTAGCAGAAGAAATCAAAGTTGTATAAGTGCCAAGATGAAATCCAACGAGTTCAAAATAGAATAATGCAATAAAATTTGGTACCAAATTGATGAAGGTCTCAGAAAGCATAAAATCTTTGTGCTTTGACAAGTTAAATTTGTGACGTTAACAATTGTTAAAACATAATACATCAACATCCATTTACAAGCCTCCTATATTGTCGATCCTATGACAGATATTAGTGTGGTAGGGCATGATCAGGAAGCCTCCCATACAACCATGGTGGCTGAGACATTGGGGTATCCAGCACCGAGGAGCCTAAGTCTCACGTGTGTTTTGGCACCAGAATCAGACGTGTACAACTTTGGAGCGTTGGCTTTGTCAAACGCTCATGGACGACCTCTCCTTGATCGTAACTTCGCACATGGTCAAATGGATGTGGGATTTGTATGAAGCTATTGGAGGCAAAAGATTAGATAAATTTTTGATAGGGATGAAATTTATAGACTGATGTTGGTGTGATTGTTGTGCTCTCATCCGGAGCCCAAGGCAACACTGGTGATGAGAGAAGTGGTGAAGATTTTGAAATTCAAAGTGGATTTTCCCAATGTTCTCGAAAGTGTTAATTTTAGTAGCTTGATGTACCTGTTTGTCCTCACTCGAATATAACAACATTAGTTATGGGTAGTTTGGACAAATTGTTCGTCTCGGCCTAGAATTTATAAAAATAGTTGTTAGGATAAAAACAATTGGTATTTAATATTGACTCCTTTTAGGTGACACCTCATAACCAAGGTTATTAATGGTTATTGAGTTGTCTTAATCTCAACCGCTCATTTGTATTAATATTGGCCGTTGATTTTCAACGAGAGTAGTATATAGGGTCATTTGTAATAAGGAAGTTTTTAGAGAAACTTGCGGTGTTAGCAAGTAGTCTTACAAAGTGTTAGTAAGGGCGCAATGATAGTGTTGGGGATAGTAGTGGAGGAATATCGGCAGGAGGATTAGGAGATTGTGAGCTCGCCAAGAAGAGGCAAGCAAAGATATGTATCTCTTGATTTGTTGAAGTTTAATATATTTCTCATATGTAGTAATCGTTTTCCCTACTGTGGTTTTTCTAGGGACATTTGTCCGAAAATATTGTGTTCACCTTATTGGGTATTTTTATGTGTTTGTATTTGTGAAATTACAGCTTGTGTTATTTTCCAATATTTGTTGAGCAAATAATCTTACAAGATAGGAGGTTGATAATCAGTAATTGTAATAGATTTTTCACGTGGTATCGTAGCTAAGTTCGTAGAAGAGATTTACCCTAGGTGAAAGAAAGTGAGGGTTTATAAAACCTAGTTTAACCTCTTCAAAATTATTATTATTATTTTCTTTTAAGATGGCCTCAACAGGTTTAAGAGATCATGATAGATTGGATGGAGCCTCAAATTTTGGTGTCTGGAAAGCCATAATTTCTCTATTGCTGGAAGAGAATGGTATCAAGGAATATGTGACCACTGTTGTACCTGTACCTACAGATGCAACACAACTCTTAGCATATAAGAAGGAAGATGCCAAGGCGAGGAGGCTGATTCTTGATGGTGTCAAGGATCATATTGTTCCACATATTGCAGAGTTAGATACAACGAAGATGATGTGGGATGCCATTATGAATCTGTACCAGAATGCTACCACTAACCGGAAGCTGATTCTCAGAGAAAAGTTGAGGAATACCCGGATGAATAAGGGAGAAGACATCACAAGTTACCTCACCAGACTTAGACTTGTCAAGGATGAATTGGCAGCTATTGGAGACAAACCAAATGATGACGAGCTAGTGAGAATAGCCCTAAATGGGTTTACTAAGCAGTGGGATGTCTTTGTTCAAGTCATCAATGGACGAGACACCTTACCGAGTTGGGATCGACTATGGAGTGATTTCACTCAGGAGGAGCTTAGACTAAGTCTTGTCAATGGAGCCAACAATAAGAGTCAGAAAAGTGAGGTGGAACAGGAAAATGTTGCCCTAGCGGGTAAAGGGAAAGCAAAGAAGGGGTCTAGTAAAGGATCAAATTCACAAGGTGAAAAGAAGAAGAAAGATTCTTCGAAGATCAAGTGCTATGGCTGTCACGAGTTTGGCCACTATGTCAGCGATTGCCCAGAAAGGAAGAAGAATGAAAAGAAAGGCAAGAAGCAAGTTGCGGCTTCAACAAGTGCAGATGAGCTCTCTAGTAGAATGGAAGATGAGTTTGCACTCATAGCATGTATGGTTAGCTCAACCTCACAGAGTGTTTGGTACATAGATAGTGGGGCGTCATATCATATGACAGGAGTTAGAGAATACTTCTCCAGTTATAAGGAAGAGAGCACCAGAATCTAGATCTCTATGGGGAACATGTCCAAACTCATGTCATATGATATAGGGACTGTTCAGTTTCAGAGGGAGAGTGGTAAGATGATTCCCCTTCATGATGTGTTGCATGTTCCAGGCTTAGGGATGAATTTGATTTCTGTATCTATCCTTCAGGACAAAGGGTACAATGTACTCTTTAGAGGGGCACATGTGTTGATCAAGCACAAGGATTGGAAATCACCCATAGCTATTGGAGTTAGGAGCGGTCGGCTTTATAGGCTGCAGTTTGATATTCCTAAGGCACTCATGAGCAACAGTAATCTTAGAGATCAGGGAGAGCTATGGCATAGAAGGATGGGCCATATCCATCATGGAGCCCTTAAATTACTTCATGAGACAGTGACAGGTGTTCCTGAGGTGAGCACAGAGCACGATGATGTATGTAAGGGATGCGTGTTGGGGAAGTTTGCTAAAGCATCTTTTCCAAGGAGTGACACCAGATCCAAGGGCGTTCTTGATCTAGTACATTCAGATGTATGTGGACCAATGTCGATGAAGTCTCTCAGAGGGTATGAGTACTTTGTTACTTTTATTGATGATTTCTCCAGGAAGACATGGATATACTTCTTGAAGACCAAGGATGAGGTTTTTAGTTGCTTCCAAGAGTTCAAAGCTCTTGTGGAGAATTCGACAGGAAGGAAGATAAAAGTTCTTCACAAATGCAGACAATGGAGGCGAATACAAAAGCAATGAGTTCCAGGAGTCTCGTACAGAGAAGGAATCAAGAGAGAGTGGATGTTTTTACATTCCGCAATGTAATGGAGTTCCGAGAGGAAGAATTGGTCTATAACGGAGGCACCAAGGGCTATGTTGCATGACCAGGATATACCCCGTTATCTGTGGGTAGAGGC
This sequence comes from Taxus wallichiana var. yunnanensis, assembly GCA_018340775.1. Taxonomy (NCBI): domain Eukaryota; kingdom Viridiplantae; phylum Streptophyta; class Pinopsida; order Cupressales; family Taxaceae; genus Taxus; species Taxus wallichiana. Next base: position 191,027,199 of record CM031235.1, read on the forward strand.
ATGCAGTACAACAATATACATATAGAATAGAGTTCCAAATAAGGTACTAGGGAAGATGACACCAGAGGAAGCATTCACTGGGAAGAATCCAGATGTCAGTCACTTTAGGATCTTTTGGAGTTTTGCATATTGACACATTCCTAAGGATACACGTACTCAAGTTAGATCGATCAGAGAGAGGGTACTTTGTGGGGGGTACAGTGAAACCTCAAAGGCATATCGGATATTCATTCCGGGGACCTGAGGAGGATTATTGTTTGACGTGATGTCAAGTTCATGGAGGACAAGGCATTTAGAAGGTCTAGAGATTTACCAGTAGATGATCAGAGTAAGTAGCCAATCTGAAGCTCCAAGGATCACTCAATCGAGTCAAGGGAAACAAAGCTCGAGTACAGTTACTAGTACAAGCATAGACTCAGGAGGAGAGAGTTTTCAAAGTATGGAGCAATAGGTGCAAGAAGAGATGCATCAAGAAGACATGGAGGTTGATATTTCATCCTCTACAGTTGGCAGCAAGAACCGTGAGGTTCAACAGACATAGAAGAATACTTAAGAGTTAGTGGGTACTCCTAGGAGGAGTGATAGACAACGGAAACCACCAGCCAGGTATGATGACTATGTTGCATTAGTTAGTATGTTGGTAGATAGTGAACCTTCTAGCTATCAAGAGGCTGCACAACATCAAGTGTGGCAAGAAGAAATGGTTGAGGAGTATACTTCAATTATGCAGAATGATGTGTGGGAGGTAGTGCCCATACCAATAGATAGGGCAGTGGTTGGATCATGCTGGATCTAAAAGATCAAGCACGGTGCAGATGGTAGCATCGAGAAATATAAGGCAAGGTTCGTGGTAAAGGGGTTCTCTCATAAAGAGGGAATAGACTATGAGGAGACATTTTCTCCATTTACCATGTATACTTCTATACGAGCTGTAATCTCAATTTCAGAACAGATGGGATGGCAGATCCATCAAATGGATGTCAAGACAACGTTTCTTAATGGTGAGTTGAAAGAGGAGGTATACATAGAACAACCAGAAGGCTTTGTAGCACACAGCAAAGAGACCCACGTGTGTAGATTGAAGAGAGCGTTGTATGGACTCAAGCAGGCTCCTAGAGTGTGGTATGAGCGCATTGATAGTTACTTGCAGGAAATGGGCTTTGTGAAGAGTGAGGCAGATGCTAATCTCTACTACTTGGTAGTTGGAGGTGAGATTCTCATTCTTGTCCTATATGTAGATGACTTGTTTCTTACAGGTTCACTGGGGCTCATAGAAGAATGCAAGAGGGATCTTGTAGCGGAGTTCGAGATGAAGGATTTGGGACTTATGCACTACTTTCTAGGCATGGAGGTATGGCAGAAAGATGGAGAGATTTTCCTTGGGCAAGGGAAATATTGCATGGAAATCTTGAAAAGGTTCAGGATGGAAGATTACAAAGCCATGTCAACACCCATGATCACGAATTGGAGGAAGGTAGACACATCCAGGGAGAAGGATGTAGACCCCATCTTATACAGGTAGTTGATTGGTTCTCTCATGTATTTGGTCAATACCAGGCCAGATATAGCTTTTGCAGTTAACTCTCTTAGTCAGTTCATGGTTGAGCCAAAGAGAGTGCATTGGACTACGGCAAAGCATGTGCTGCATTATTTGTGAGGTACAATCGAGTATGGAATTAGATATGCTCGAGGTGAAGGAATCAGGTTGATGGGCTATACTGACGCAGATTGGGCAGGTAGTACAATGCAGACAAGAGGAGCACTTCAGGGTGTTGTTTCAGTCTGGGATCAGGAGTTGTATCTTGGTTCAATAGGAAGTAGAAGTCTGTGGCTTTGAGTTCAGCAGAGTCAGAGTACATAGCAGCTAGCATGGCAACATGTGAAGCTATATGGCTTCGGAAGTTGCTAGTAGCTTTGTTTGGTCAGAAGGTTGAGACTACGGTGATACACTGCGACAATCAGAGTTGCATCAAGTTGACTGAGAATCTGGTGTTTCATGATAGGTCAAAACATATAGACATCAAGTATCACTTCATTAGAGATTGTGTACAAGTGCGGGGTTGTTAAGCTATAGTTTGTACCTACAGATCAGCAGGTAGTAGACATTCTGACAAAGGCATTGGGGAAGGAAAAATTCATCTTCTTCAGAGAGATGTTGGGTGTCATGCAGAACAACTTCCTCGCTAAGAGGGAGTGTTAATCTTAGTAGCTTGGACAGCTGTTTGTCCTCACCCGAATATAGCAGCATTAGTTATGGGTAGTTTGGACAGCTGTTCGTTCTGGCCTAGAATTTAGAAAAATAGTTGTTAGGATAAAAACAATTGTTATTTAATATTGACTCCTTTTAGGTGACACCTCATAACCAAGGTTGTTAATGGTTATTGAGTTGTCTTAATCTCAGCCGTTCATTTGTATTAATCTCGGCCGTTGATTTTCAACGAGAGTAGTATATAAGGGGGTCATTGGGTCATTTGTAATAAGGAAGTTTTTAGAGAAACTTGCAGTGTTAGCAAGTAGTCTTGCAGTGTTAGCAAGGGCACAGTGATAGCGTTGGAGATAGTAGTGGAGGAATATCAACAGGAGGATTAGGAGATTGTCGGAGCTCTGCCAGTAAGAGGCAAGCAGTATTTGTATCTCTTGATTTGTTGAAGTTTAATATATTTCTCATCTGTAGTACTGGTTTTCCCTACGAGGTTTTTCCAGGGACAATTGTCCGAAAATATTGTGTTCACCTTGTTGGGTATTTTTTATGTGTTTGTATTTGTGAAGTTACAGTTGTGTTATTTTCCAATATTTGTTGATCAAATAATCTTACAAGACAGAGGTTAATAATCAGTAACTGTAATAGATTTTTCACACTGAGTTTTCCAGTTCTCGTGTATACTGATTCAAATCTCCGGTCCTGGAGATCAACATTGTTTGGATCCTCGACCATGATTACGGTCACCCATCTTCTAAATCACATCGTCAAACAGCTCGTTGGCAAGAGATAGCTGATTACATCGCCATCTTCTAAACCACATGACAGATTATTTATGCTGCATGCATGTTTCCCATGCACCAGTTGCCAACCTCTACTTGCATGTGTACGCCACCTGCTCCATGTGGAACATGTCATATGTTATTACAATTTGCTTATAACACCAACTTTACAAATTTGTATATTATAGTTTAATTACATCTCCTATTACAAATGAATTTATAAAAGAGAAAATAAAATACATACTACTTAAATAAATAATAAAATGTGAGCTAGAAAATTCTACTTGCATTCTAAAGGCTTGTGCACAATATCTTACACGAAATGAAATAACATATGTAACAAATGTTTTCTCCTTTGTATTACCTACACAACAAAATAAGTTTTAATGTACTTAAAATAACAGATATAAACACCACGCAACCCCAAATTTGGTCTACAATATTTGGGCCGCCTAGGACATGCTACCACTATTCATTAAAATAACCAACTTCATTTAATATTTCAGGGCTATTATTTAATATATGCTCTAGAAAATATATTGTCCCCATGTAGTTAGTTCTCTTTAATATAGTTAGGTCACTCTAATATAGTTAGGGCATTTGGGTTGGTCATGATTACATTGCATATCGTAATTTACTATAGAGAGTCTCCCTTGATCTAATGATCCCCTATCTAGATATGACTCTCTGGGCATATAGAACTATAGGGTCCTTCATTGCCATCTAGATCTAGATATAGAGGGTGCCAACTAGATATAGGGATATAGCCACCCCCATATATAGTTATAGATACGGGGCCTATCTCCCTCTATCTCTAATTTAGGCTAGGCGATTGTTGGGTTCAGATAGTTGGGGGCCCATCGACATAATGAATTAATCCTGGCCCAACCCGGCCCAATCCTAATAGAGATCGAGACAGCCCCCACCCCGAACTAGAGATTTAGATAAGGGATAGCATCGTCAAGTGAAGATAGGGGAGGGGCACTCCAGGTGGCCCCAAATAGTTCAGATAGGACCAGATTAGGTTGTGCGGGTCATGTATGATATATTTCTATAACATAATTGGATTGTTATTATATTTTGTTGCTTTATTTTAACATTTGAATAATAATAATATTGCCTATTAGTAATGCATAAACCATTAGGTGTTATCTGATCATAATAAGCTTATTTACAAAAACATTGTGGGCTCCATTACATGTGTTACTTGATCATGAAAAGCTTAATTACAAAAACAATGTGCATTCTCTTTTAACTTTGTCAATCTTCATGTGTATATATCCCATTTACCCAAACTATTATTGCACTCTATTTTATAGGTTAGGTTTCTGTATAACACAATTGATATGTGCTTGTAGAAATAGATGACAGTACTTGACCATCACCACTTATTGCAATAATGACAATTAACAAATTACATCCATAACATATGCATTGTGTGATCAAGGCCACGATAACTCACAAAGAAATTTTACACACCCATATTAATGACAAAAGTGAGGGAAAGGTCCTAAATTTTAATGTTTCTGATATTCTATGTGATAATATGAACATCACCTACATTGGGAATGCTACTACATACTACATTGAAAAGGTTCAACTTGAAGATTTTTACTCTATATGCAACCTAACATGTAAATAACACTACCATTTCCATTTCTAGCATAACAACAACTAAAAGCATATGTCTTGGCTATATATTGGATGTGATTGTTATGGCCACTTTTATATCTACAAGTTATACCTTAATGCATAAAGATGAAAGTTGTACTTGTGGGAATTTTTTCTACATAAATTACTTTGTGACTAATCTATTACTCACAAATTGTTTCCAATTTATTCGATTGTGGTCAACTCTATCTTGTTCTTTGTGAAAAGATTATGCATTCTGCAATAGATCCAAATATTATAGATCAAAATTTTGATTCCAAATTTGATAAATTTCCTCCATTTGTATGGATCAAAACAAAATGATTCGTTGAGTAATTACTATTGATTTCCTAAACGCGTAAATATAATAAGTATCGTGTTGAAACACATGCAATACTTAATGCATAACAACATTATTTGAATTTGATTGAGCGTGCAACTTTCCAACAAACATGTACAACTGGAATTCATTCATGTTATACGTGTTAAGTAAATATTAACTCCATTTAACATTTTCACTTCTGACATTCACAAACCATAACATAATACCCCTAATCATACGTATACACAATATGGCTTTTCCACCCCACCAAACTCCACACTACCGTATGCAGTCAAAACTCCCTGGTGACTCGCCATGTTACTCCAACATTTATTGCATTACGTCATTACCTAAAACACCTTCCTTGTAAACCTATCATTCCTCCTCTCAATGCAAGAGTTTATTGTCACATCAAATGCTTACTACTCACTCCCATAATTTTTAAATTCAAAGCTTCAATCTATTTCTCCAATGCAGCTACATTTCACTCCACAAAAGAGTGTTTCATTCTAAGGATTTGTATGTCACCTCACCACTTCACTGTACTACAAAAATAAAAGAAAACATAATTAAGTCCATAATGTTAGACCTTCTTTAACTCATGACCATAGGAAAAAACCCTCCCGGCGTAGACTTGTTCCTTAAGGAGCGACCACTAGTATATCTTGTGTTTTATAATGGCTTGGATCAGAAAAATGTCGGGTTTGATCCTACATCCGAAAAGGAAGTCACCGTGCAAATCTACAAATACACTGTTATGTTCACAAATGCATTCAACTTAAATGCACTACTACCCAAAAGATCATCTACAATGTTAGGAACATAATGTTATGCTATGTGGGAATACTTTTCAACGAATCTCTGGATATTCATTGATATAATGACATACAAATAACATATTCATGCCAAAATAAAAATAAATCATGTTGAGATCAAATAGACACATCTACTAACATCACAAAGTTGACATATATCAAAATGACTTCAAGTCGGTTTCTTTGCAAACATTCAACAAATGCATGCCAAATTGATATTGTATTTGGAAGAATGAGTCATCTTGAATGTCAATAGAGTTGTGTAGATTATAATAGATGAGAATCAATATGCCTTCACTTTCAACCTGGTTTTCAGCCACCGGGTAGAGTAAACCATCCATGCAGAACAAGAACAATACAAAAATAAGCTTGTAATAGCCAGTATGTGGGCAAAGACGTGTCTGCAAAGTAAAACCATGATGCAGAGCACCCTACATTTAATATTCTCATTACACCAAATCAGTCAACAAACCAAGAAGTTAGATCATCACTTAGTCAAATCACCAAACCATGCTAAGTGCACATTTTCTCAAGAAGCCCGATTATGTTAAAAACACAAAAATGCATCAAACCACTGTACCAAAGACTATAAACACTTTGCACATGCTCAAATAGATATATCTAACATGTTCATGTACTCTAAGAAGTTTCAAACCATCATATTCTACTAATTTCCTTTTAGACCTCTCAACCCCTTTGTCAAACCTACTAAAGGTAAATTTTCATGAATTTTACAAAATACAAGGACTTAGTATTTTCGGTAAGATTTCAGATACTTGTTTTCACCATTTAAATGATTCCAAATTTTCAAAGTTCAATTCTAATCCCAAGTGTTTTTATTCTCATTTTATCGTTTTCAACTAGGTCTTGTTTTAGCCCTTCTTGCCTCTCTGACCTTCATGTCTGGAAAAAACTATAAACAACCCAGAAAAACTAATTAGATATCCTAGTACCCTTTATGGATATTGTGCTTTCCACAATTTTTTATCCTTCAACTCCTTATTCTCTTCACCCAACACCATCTTTCACTTTTCTAGGCTTGTTCAAACTAGGTCTCTCAAGAACTCAAAACTGAAACTTGATCATATATTTTTCCCACATGTGAATTTAGTGCTAAAAATTTACACATATTCTTAGGGGTATAAAGACCCTATAGTCCAAATTTTACAAGAACCAACTTAATAAAACCAAAATTAGATAGTTTTTAGAATTTTGTCTAAAATAGGGATAGTCATAGGGCAACGAGCATTAAAAATTCATAACTCGAGTTTTATAAACTTTCATAACCTCATTATACTTGCAAAATTTATGTTTTTAAGAGAATAAAATTTCATCTTTAAAGTGTTTTGAGTGATTATGCCTTCATCAACATGATTCACAAGATTTTGTGATTGCTTTCTTACACAAAACAAGGGTTTATGACTGTGTTTTCAATGTTTGACCTATCAAAACTCCTCCATTTTCTCTAGAAACTTTATGAAAAATTTATTCATGCCTCACACTACCTTCACACAAATTTTCAACTTTTTCTATTGAGTACAATGCCTTTAATGCATGTTTTTCCTTTCCAACACAACAAGGAAATACTACAAACAATTTGCTTACCTATGCCAATATGACCTTTTCATGGTCTCCAATGGTTTCCACATGCTTCCATTCATTATCCTATTGTTATCATGGTTTCAAACCCTTATTCATACTTGCAAATATCATTCATCAAGCCAAACATAACCAAGAATCATCCATTAATGCACAATCATTCATAGTTACACAATTTCATGCTCAAGAAAAGTCTCTTCATTTATCAAATCAATGGAAGTACATGACTTCTTGAGCCTCTTGGCTCTGTTACAAAATTCCTTCCTCCTCTCAAAACCATCTCTCTCTTCCTCTCACCAACCTCTCATCATCCTTCATTCATTCGAATACATTCACTTTTAAGAGAAAATGAGGTAGTTAGGTTGAGAAAACAATTAACTCACCTAGGCTTAGACTTAACTAGATGAGGTTTAGGGTCTAGTTAGAATATTATGAGTCATTTACAAGTACACATATGCTTTATGACCTCTAATTACACTTTTATTGAACCTATATTAACTCCTAGGCCTAGATTACATTATAAGACTATTTTGAATATTTGAAATGTGGTTTTGGAGGGAAACCTCCAAAATACCACTTATCACAACATTATGAGTTCATATGGATTAGACATGACCCAAGAGCAACAAAATGGACCCCACACACCTATTAAACTATGAAAAGCTAAAATTTGAGTTATTTACAATGATGCCCCTACATCGGACCAATGCTAGCAGAGGGCATCTTAATAGTGACAAACCAAAACATGAAGACAACTCATCTTACAGGAAATAAAACCAAAATGCCACTTGAAATTTCATTTCTTCATCACAAGCACCAAATCTCTAATACCAAATGATAAACTTGGATCATATATTCATAAAATAATCACAATAATAATCTTCGTATTATTAATTCCACAAAAATGCATACATATAAATAGGCCTAACATCTCTTACATATATGGAGATATGTTATAACAACTTTAACCAACCTTCTATAATATTTTACAAGGTAATCCACATGAGTTTTTATAAACAATCTCACTAAAAATAACAAATCACTCAACCACTTAATATTGTGATATGCACACTAAACAATTAATTCCTAACAGGTAGAACTGTACAATTTTGAAAGGACCATCTATAAGGTCTTGATACTATTGTACGGTCTTGGACCTACTTGTATTCTACTCTATAACTCTATGGGATTTTCACCTACCTATAAATGTTTTTCATTGTCAAACCCTAGTTGTTGGTCATGTTGTAAATCTCTCCGAACATCGTGAATGAGTTCACAAACCCTAGCCATGAGTAGGAGACCCTATAAAACAAACATTAGCTGGGTTTTGGTAACCCCTATGCACCACCGATGTTGGAACTACTTTGA
>CM031235.1:191040934-191257962 GCA_018340775.1 Taxus wallichiana var. yunnanensis
CTCTCCTCTCGTGTATTTGAATAAAAACTTATCAATTATCGGTTGTTACATATATGAATGCATTATTCTAATTATGAATGAACAATGTTAGGAGTTCATTAGATCATAGTAGTCTACCTATTACAAACCATTACATCCTTATTATTTGTTGTACATGTCCACAAAATTCTAGAAATTAATTATGGTGTAAAAATTTGGTGAACACGACTCATGATTAAATATCGCACCTTCTTCCAAGTTTCCTAAGAGTTCCATCTCTATGTTGTATATTCAAATACACACATTATTATCATCTATCACATACCCTCAATATGATTTTCACAATTTTCCCTAGGGTTTCAAGGTTTGTCCTTCCCTTTGGGTCTCTTTCTAGGGCTTCCTAATTTCCAAATCACCTTTTTCACATGTCTCATGCATGATGGATATATTTTCAAATTCCTCTAATATTCTCTTATTTTTGTTAGATTTTATGCATTTTAAACACAATAAAACCACACACAACAAAATTTATTCAATTTAATTCATTCGGGATTTAATTTTTCATATAAGAAGAGATATATCTACAAATATGAGCTCATACATAATAGGATTCAATCCCCATCTTTCAAATCCACATATCTCTCTCCTATGATTTCTCACTCAATTATTCTCTCGATATCCCAAATATCACTCAACCATATAACCAAAAATATCTCACACATCTCATATTCTAATGGTAAGTTAAACTCACATACAACTAATACATCTCAATATGAGCATGTATTATTATTATTCTCACACTAATTATACTTCACATTATAATATCCAAACTCACACATCCATTTTAACAATGTGAGTAATAGGAAGTGATATTATTTTTAACATTTTACCCTCAATACAAACATGTGAGAAGAGAAAACATATCTTGAAAATGGTGTTCCCTAAAAACACTACTTAGACTAGGTACAAAACCATCAAGCTATCTATTTACCATTGGAAAGGAATAGTTGTGATCCAAATTACATGGGTTCATTCCCATTCTCTAGGTTCCCAAATTTTGAATCCTGCATATTCTTAAAGCTCAAAAATATTGGGACAACAATCCATATCGAGTTTACCTTGAAATCATCTTTTCCCAAAGAACTCTAGATAACTTTTACTATGCTAATTTCCCCAAATTTCACACCAGAGGTTTATTTATCAAATGAAAAAATAGGAACTCGGAAATCACAACACAACACAATAAAAATAAAATTAACATGATCACATACGTCACTAAATCTAAAGTGTCCCTATCGCTAGTGGTTGATAAGAGGTCATTGTTTGACCTCCTTCCTTTGTTTCCTTCATCCTCCAAAGTGATACTATTAACTCAACATAATGTGAATATGTGATTCAATTGCATATTTTAAGAGAAAGTATACGATTAGGGCTTTATCCATAGGTATATTACATAAGATATTGATACTTGGTCCATCAATGTTTCGAGTTTAATTTTGATCTTAACTCTCCCTATCAATCCGTACTTGAAGGAAGTAATGTGGACATGAAATTTTTCATTGCATTGACTATTGTTAGACTACTGGATCATTGCAAACATTACATAAAACAATACAAACATTGCATAATATGGGTGAATATAAATACATATCAATGTTTTTCAGTATAAGAAATTACATGGAGACAACAATACCACAAACTGTTATGCACAAAACAACAAGCTTAATATAAGAACTCAAGTTATAGATTTGTTATTTTCTATTTTGTGATGGAATTGAGTAATAATAAAGTTATAACAGTCCTATGTCACTTGATTTGTACTCTTTGCTCACAGTCCCACTCTGTCTTCTATTATTCTGTGTAGCAACACATCCTCCACCACACAATGATTGCATAAGAAATAATATGCAGGGCATGCATAATGTGAATCAAAACAAAAAGTAGATAGAGGATATCCCTTTTCTCTTTATTGTTTGTAACAAATTATAGTAACCACCAAATGTGGAGGTTGTTCACACAATGGCATTTGAATAAAGCTTCAACATTAATCACCACTTTTACCTTCACATTCAAAAAAACATAATACAAACTATTCTCTCGGACAAATTTTACCATCCTTTAGGGCAAGTTAAACACAAAGTTTCCCCTTGAATAATTTATTCTTTGATTAGAAACACCTTGCTTCGATACCAAATCTTATATTTGGTCAAAGTTTATGTAATTTAAACATAATAAAATCTCACACAATAAAACTTTCTTTAGCTCAATTCATTCGGGATTTAATTATTCATATAATAATATATATGTATACAAATATGAGCTCCTACAAAATAGGATGCAATCCTCATCTTTCAAATCCAACATTTACTAACCAAATGCTTATAATCATCAACATAGGTAAAATAAACATTCTTGAGATAATCATTGATATAGAAGCATTTCTTGGGTCCTTGGGGAGATGAAGAGATGTGGGAAACATAAGTAAATGTGGAGGGGAAGGGATATCATGAAGGAAGGAGGGATACAAAAAAAGCAAAAAGCAAAACTAGAGCATTTATGTTAACTAGTCATGTTGGATGGTTTTGTAGTTAATTCCTTCTCCATGTTTGTAATGAAATAAGCTTGTAGAAGAGTGTTCTCAAGAGTGTGTGCATACATTTTGTAATTAATTCATTACTGAGAATGGTTTATTGAGTTTTTCTAAGGTTGTGGAAGTTCTTATGTGTTTCCATGGAAGAGTGATAACCCTTACATCACCAAATTTGAGGTTGTCCTTAATTGGACACCCCATCTATGCTTTCACTACTCCTTGAGTTGTAACCAATGATATTCAAAAGGAACTTGATTTTCATAATATTTATATCAATTTCAATCCACCATCCACCATTGATTATAACAATGTTATACTTTAAAAGGCCTCCCTACAATCAATTCAATCTTTACAAAATGATTTTCACCTTCAAATTAAAGATATGAGTACTAAGATCTAATCCCTTAAGAATGAGATAGTACATCTAAAGGGTCCTTCAAATTCCCATGTCAATTATGTCTCTATGCATCATGATCAATCTAGTTCTAAGGCTACTATAATGCAACATGATACAAATTTTATGTATGATACATGTACTCATACATGTGAAGTGAATGTCCTACATAGAGTCAATAATGTGTTGTTCCTAAAGAGTGATTCCAAATACTAAGACAAGAACCATGAAAATAATCTCTTTGGTGTAACAAGAATTCTTGACAACATGATATTCTCTATGAGCTACTCGATAAGTGGTTAATCACTTTTTTATCTACTCATTACTACCCTCCATATCAGTGTAAAAACTCAAAGGTCAACCCTTTACAATTGTCATGGTATTGACGAACACGATGAAAAAGATTGTTATTATTTATAATGAAAATCCAATAGCTTAAGCCTAAGGGATTTATTTCCTTTGATACACAATATTATGGTATATATCTTATGCAATCATCTCAAGCTCCTAAGTCTACATGGGTACTTAAAGCTACATCAATTACATCAGACAAAAATATGCAATATTGAATTATACAACTTCAACTATATTATGAGAGTCATTTTCTTGTAAAGAGGATAAGAATGCACTACCTCATTCGGAAGATCCACTCTCGGTGAAAGAATTACATCTTATTATTTTACAAATGGAAAAGGAAATAATACAAGTGGAACAGAAAAAACTAAACATGGCTACCAAACATTTATAATGTACACATGTACACACAAGGGGAAACACGAGGATAATTTCCCGAATACCATTGATTTATCACTACTAGTCAATTTTGATGGTAAATATGATTTGATCTTGATTAATTTTACAATGGCGATGAAAGTCTGATATGACTAATGAGAATTAACAAAAAATTAATTTCAATCCTATTGATGAAGAAGAGGATACTATTTTGATATAAGTGTTAAATATTTCTCAACAACTTGTTATTGAGAATCTAGTTACACAAAGGAAAAATCTTATATGCAACTGTGCATCGCACTCAATTTTCCAATGAGAACACAATAAAATCATTAGCAAGAGTGCATCTTTAGAATCTAGAGTGATCATGTGTCCTCTATTTGGTTAGCTTATCAATCATGTCACATCATTATAATTAGTCACACTAATTTATCACTTGTCACCTGATATTTAATCATTAGATACACTTACTCATGTAAAATCCCTTTTCGAATACCTAGGGGCATATACAAAGCTCCCTTCCTTCTCTTATAAGAATAGGTTTTCTTGAACTATGTATGCCCCTTTGTACTTTAGTAAGGGTGATTCTTTCAATGTTTCTTACTTCTGATATTGTCCCACATGCCATGGATTCAACATAGATTATACACAAGGCTCATCCACCCATTGAGTGTGATATGCCTCTTCGTGAGACCTTTATCGGTAGCTCTTTTGTTGTCCCCTTTATTATACATAACTACTTATAAAACATTTAAAAAATTTCAAATAATCACATAATGAAAAAACATGCAAATATGTGTAAAAATACAAAATCAATACTGTTTATGGTTGTCTTAGCTAGATTGCTAGTTTATACATGTTATTTGTGTGGTTCCCTACGCCGTTGTGCCTAGTCCTGTAAGCATTTTTTCAAAGGTCATAAAGTTTATTAATGATCTATTTTAGACATGTTAATGTGATTTAACTTGGAAAATCTTGTATTGCCTTCATCATCACCACTTGCGTATCACCTCGAGTCGGTGGGTTGTGGTGAGTCTTATCTAGGAAGCCTTGCTTTGTGGTTTCTCGTGAGCATGTGTGATAGCAATTATCTTGTGCCCTATCAATTATTCCTACATTAGGGTGAGCAACAAATGAGAATAGATGAAGTAAAATAAAAATAAATTATTTTATGGATAATAATAAAAAAATCACCATAAATTTTAAATTAAAATATATATGTGTGATAATGTAAGTATAATAATTTGAGCTGGTGTGGTTTTTGGGAAAAACAAATACTATTAGGGAATGTAAATGTTTTGGGAGCTTAAAACAATCTCCAACACCATTTCTAGCATACACCCTTCATGCACCATGAAGGGGAGTCAACTATTGTCAAGGATGGTAGTCAAATGTAAGTGCCAAAACCTAAAACAATGTGGCTACCATACCTCCTAACCTACACCAATGCAAGGGAATTTTTTTCCAAATGTGAGGATCAAGGTATAGACGTCCATCAAGAATAAGGCACAAGAGGTTTTTCAGATAATGTAGTGTAACCGATAGATAGAGATGGATGCAAATGTGGATGCTCATACATGTGTAGACACAAAATCATGCAAATATTACTATTTTACTATGTCGTTAGTATGTTGTTATATGCATGGATATTAGGTAAGAAAAGTATTCACGGGTGACACAATCCTTTGTCCATCTACTTACTTTGATCATTTCCATTGTGATTTTCTCTCACATCTATCATTTCGTACCATTAAGTCGGGGCCGATCACATGGATCCTTATTTGGCTGTCCTTTCACATCTATCATCATTTATTCCAGGACACCACCGCCCATTTTGGACACTAGCACCCAAACGCCTATTTCCATTTTGGGTGCTCCTATCATGTTTATTATTTTTACTTATTTTGACATTTGTGGTCAACCTTTTTATTTTTCTTATCCTTATCCTAAGCTCATAGTCGGCCTTTCGTGTCACTAGTGTCGAAATTCAAACAAGAGATTCATATATATACACAACATATACAATATTATTTTAGTTGGCAATTCTAAGGGGCAATCAAATCTATATACTATCACTACCATCAAAGGGACTGCATTTTTGGGTTGCATACACTACATAGGAAGGGGAAGTGTTGAATTCCATACCACACATTTGCATCTAATCTAGCTACAACTTGTTATCTTGGTGTCATTGGTGCGAGGGAAACCTAAGGAAACTATTTCATATACAAGCACACAAAACTACATGGAGTATGGAATGTAGTGTATCGCTTGACAATAATTTCACTCTTCAAGTGACCATTTGGGTCAGTATGACTTCACATTTTACATATTTCATTCATATTTGATGTGTTTGTGAGCTTGTATAGGTAGCTAGGGTTTGTTTTGTAGGCACAAATATTTTTTAAACCCTAACAATTAAGGTAACATGACAAAGTAGACATTAGAGTGATTGTCTTTGGACCTAGAAACAAAGTAGATCCTACAGATTCACATAGTCACTAGTTCCCAAAATCGGTCACTATTTCCCATACACCTTTTTCCTTTTGTAGGACCCCCTGTCCAGATCATTGCATAATTCCTAATCCCTTGAGTGAGCTCCTATGACATCATTTCCTTTCTAATCAAACATATACACAGTCTCGACTAGCTATAGATCACAGAAATCAGCTAAGTCATTCATCTCTCCCATTTGCTTATAGTATTGCATTGATTGAGTGCCTAACATTTGTATTTCACTCGTATTTATCATATTCGTTACTTTGAAATATTCAATTTAATTAAATAATTTGGCAAACCCACTTTTATTCGAACTCTTTTCCCTAGGATCCTAAAACCATCACGGCTAAAAAGGCCCCGATCCCCAAGCATGATATGACCTATACCCGTATGCAACCAGTATTTGATGATGCCGCCGCAGAAGATGAATTTCGTGACCTTATGCATAATCCTCAATATGATCCCATAATCCTCCAAGAACTCCTTAACTTCCAAAAACCCTTTCTTGTAGGTTATGAAACCCCCAATTTTTGCATAGTATTCCATGATCAAAATTTTACCTCATGTTATCCCTCATCCACCATAATCACCAATGCGTCTTCATCCTCTTCTCCTTCTCTTATAGAAAATACTAACCTTAATATATATTCTTTGCTTGATGAGGTTCTTGCTTGTGAAAACATAGATGCTAATCAATCTACATTTGATGATGACAATGTAAATGTGCATAATAATGTTCCTGTTTATAGTCAAAATGAATGTAAATATTTATCTCTTACTCTTCCTACTTCTGAAATTGTTTCTAATGATTGCAATGATAAATATGATGCTAGTACTCCTACAATTTATTTATATGTTGATGATACTCTTGATGAAATCCTTGCTTGTGAAAATATGACTGATAGTGACTTTGATTATGCTTCTGATCATGAACATGTTAGTGATGATGTTTCTTCTATTAAGACTGTTGAATGTGAATTTACTACTCCTATTTCTTCTAATTTTGAAGTCATTTCTAATGTTTCCCATGATGATTATGATTCTACCCCTAATGCACCTCTTATCATGTCTCCTAATCCTACACCTAACATCCCAATAGAGCCTACATGTTCCTCTTCTCCTCTTACACCTTCCCCCTCCTTCCACATCCCCTTCTCAATTTCCCGTGATCAGTCATAATATAAATATCAAACCCCTAAATGTGCCTCTCATTTCATCAACCATTCCTTTGCATGATATCCTCTCCATCATGCATGTTGTTGGTAATTTTCAATCTCAAGTTCATAACCTCACCCTCAAAAGTAAAGCCTATTATGCTTCCATTAACAATAATTACCTTCATGGAAACCCCATTCCTAAAAATATTCACAATTCCTCTTTCCCCAAGGATTTCATCATGCCTACTTTCTCATGTTTCAATGGTACTAGCAATCCTTATTTACATCTCAAGCATTACCATTTAGCCATGGCTATTTATTCCAATGATCGCTTGTTACTCAAAGCATTTCATCATAGCCTTGTTGATCATGCTCTCCAATGGTATAATCATTTTCCTTATGGATCCATTAGTACTTATTATGATATGGAGGATGTTTTTCTTAGATGATTTATTTCTAACAATGGTCCTAAAGTTACATATGAACGTTTTCCTTCTTTGCATCAAGGAAAGAATGAACCAATTTTAGATTACATTTTACGCTTCAATTCTTACATGCATCAATTATTATTTCAGCCTATTGATTTAGAAATGTTTTTTTTTTTCATGGCTTAATTCCTCCCTTAAAAGAAAAGCTATTATATGATACATGTGAATCATTTACTCTTTTGTGCTATAAAGTTATTGATCTAGAAAAGGACCTCATTGTGAATAATGTCTTAACACCTTATTCTACTTATTCTATTCCTCCTATGCCTACTTGATTCTTACCCTATTTAATATATTAACGCTCCTACACGATCCCCATATCTTCCTCCACGTAAACATCTTCCTTCCCCTCCACCACATCGGAATTCACCTAATTCTTCTTCATCTCCCACTCGTGAACCATTACACTTCTCACATAATGCTAAACCACATGATGTCTTGTGAACCTTAATTGATAAGCAGATCATATGTATACCTTCTAACCAACATCATCCACCCAGGGTTCATTTTAAGAGACCTCTTGGAAATCGGAGGTGGAAAATACCTAGTGAATATCCCCGGAACTGATTTCACTGAAAGGTAAATTTTCCATTTTTTTAGAACTGAAGTTTCACCCGCTATATTTTTGAGGGAGAGAGACTACATACACTGATGCATAGTTGATGTGTGGTAGGAAGGTTTCCTGTTGTGTGTTAACAAAGTTTCTATTGTGTGAATTAGGCTTGAAACCCTAATTTTTCCCTATAAATATCCTACCGCTAGTCATTTTTATGTTTACACTTTCCAGCTCCAAAATTTTCTTGTTTACAGGAATCTAGGTCAGGTACAATCAAGCTCAAGGAAAACTACAATGGTGACTACAAGTGCAGCCCAAGCCTAAGAAAAAAATCAAGAGGAAAATCCAATCAACCCATAAGCCCTATCCAAGGGAAAGATACTCTATAGGAACCTTTTGTGCCCCCACATCCAGACAGTTTTACAAATGAATTTGGAATACAAGGATTTACTCGATGCATGTGACTTTGGTGGGCTCGTTAGGATGCCCCATTTCAAAATAGACCATGAAATTATGAACTACCTTCTATTCTCATAAAATACAGAGGACAATCTATTTACTGTTACTGTGGATGACAGTCGAATGTTTCAATTCGGTATCGACCCAGCTGATATTCATCAGTTAACATGCCTCCCATTAAAAAATTTACCCATTGTTACAATGAAGGAAACATTCATCGAAGATGATAAGAAGTACCTAGAATCAAATTTTGAGTTCCATATTGAATGTAAATGTAAACTGTATTCAATTTTCATTATGTATTCAGTTTTTGATTTTGATACAATTCAAATTGATATTAATTCCAATGGTTTTTTGGAATTTGCAGCTCATGTCAATAAATCCAGATGTGGTGTGGATACACAAGGAATTGCACACCACTTTCTTTCTCGCTATGATTTCCTTCTTTCAAGCCAAAATAGTTTTGTAGGGCCACCAAACAAATATACCAAACTAGGCTATTGCATACATTATTACAACTATTGGAAAGCAAAATTTTATTGGTGCACGTTTTTATCCAAAAAATAAAACGACATTACAAATACAACGCTTTCGGAAAAACCATCATTCACTCCACAAACTATCTCCTTGGCTTTTATTACGAGGCTCTTCCAAATTTAAGAGACGAACAAATTCCTACTTGCACGGATGAGGTGTTGACAAATTTGTCAATTCCATTTCAAGAACAACATGTATAAACTATAAAGTTTGTATTTTGACATTAGACTAACAGGATGTTCATCTCAAATTTGATTAAATATTTACTGTTTGTAGAGAATATTTTTGGAGGCCCTTCCTCAAAAAAAGGCGGCATCAAGAGGAAGAGGCCAATAACATGCTGAGGCGTCGATAGATTCACAATCTAAAATGGAAGTTCACTCATCTCCGAACCGCCAACCATTTGAATTTGTTAAATGCCGAGAAGTAATACCCTAACATTTATTATTTAAAAATTCCCATTTTGTATTTTCAATTTACCATATTGAATTAACATATAATCTATTATTTTTGACATTGTAGGGATTTTGGAATATTCACGTACTTCTCAAAGTCAACTGTCTTCACCAACTCGGTCTGGCCAATCGCATGTAATTATCTCTTCTCAACAACCACCTCGAAATCCCACAATAGACAACTCAAAAACCACCAATTACTACTCCAACATGGCCACAAGCACCGAGACAAGCTACCCCTCAACAACAAGGTATTATTTTATTGCTTTAGTACAAGTTTTGAATAGTACTTCGTATAATTTTGTAGTTTTTTCATAGTTTAACAGTTTTTCATATGATTTTTCTTAAACTTTTCAGCACATTACAGTCCCTTCACCTTATGCATGCAGATAGTAGCACCACCCCTCCTCCTCCAATAATATTCAAAATGTCAACCAAAGGATCAGGAAAAAATAACATTGGTAAACACATGCTAATTCCTTCGGACCCTAGTGGGACACTAAACGTTGCCTCCTCATTTTGAATTCCAACCCTCTCTCTCGGTGGCTTACCCAAAGGCAACGGCATATCAATTTTAAATAATATAACTTTAGATGAAGATTACTTGGGCATTGATAGCAATGACCCAACATGATTTTTCAATACACGTGAGATGATTCAAGGCCAACAGGTATACTTCTATTTCAACATAATTTATTCAAATTTCATTACATTTTAGTTTAGATTTATTTATTTGAATATTGATTTATTTTATCACAAATAAGATCAAGGCCACACAAAGGTAGAAAAAAGTAGTAGTCGATGATCAACCCAAAATCCCCCATACCTCTCCAGTGAGATCATCTTCTTCAGATACAGATGATGAACAATTGCTACCATTTCCTTTAGATAACTTAATTGGTTATGATTGTCAATCATATGTTGATGAGTTTATTGTATCTCATATCAGTCAACTCATAGAATGGGAGAAAAGGGAAAAAGTACTAATCAATGAGATAATAAGTCATTTTGAAAATTATTGGCAAAGGGATAGTTTATACGCTGCAGTCAAAATCAACTTGTGAAGATGGATTCCTTACTTACCCAAGTAAGAAGTGGGACTATCACGTATAACAACTATAAAGATGAAATTTTGGATAAAGCATTAAAAAATTGGAAAATATTAGTGTCTGAAGCCTGCATATTTTAACAAATGGTCTAAGGGACGAAGATCTAGTAAAGAATTGCAAATGCCGAAAGAGATAGAGCGGTTGTAAGTATTATCACTTCAAAATAATATTTTTGTTAATTTGACCTTTTCTTATTTTAGTAATATGTTTAGTTGAGATCAATTTTTTTTTTGCAGTTGAAATATGAAAATTTGAAGAGTCAAGAAAATGTTTTCCAAGTTCACTTGGAAACCACGAAGAAAATTTTATCCACAACGAAGAATTTGAAGGAAAATATTGTTTTGGTTAACAAACAAAACAATACACTAAAGTGGATAATTAAAGAGCATGGCTTCGACCCTGAAATTTTATTCAAAACCAAGGCAGTTGCAGATCCAAGTTTGCTATCCCATGGAGATGCAACAAAGGAAGAACAAAGAATTGTAAAGAATCTAGATAGTGCTGCGGAAGATCTCATTAGTTCTGGGATTATTCAAGCCATTGGGGAAAGGGGTACAGGTGGAGAATCCATTGGGGAAAGGAGTACATGAGTGGAAGCCATTGGGGAAGGGGTACAAAAATTGAGGGTTGAAAAATTTCATGATTGAGGGTGGAAACTTGATTGAGGGTTTGAAATACTTTATAATCTATATTTGAAAATTTGAAACATTGAATGTGATGGTCATGGCATTTGAAATTTATTATCTGGATTTGAAATTTGAAACTTGAATGTGATGGCATTTGAAAATTTGAAATACTTTATAATCTTTAATTTTATATCTTCCTATATATTATGTATAGAATTTCTAGATTGTATATGGTGTTTATGTTTCATTTGAATGTGATGGTGTTATGATAATGGTTAATTATTTGTTTTAAGAAAATATGGAATATGGTATGACACATGCATCTTAATACTAAGAGTTAAATCTTCTTCTCTCTACTTGTAAAATTCAAACTCTGTATCAGGTTTCTTAAAATTTAAACCTTCTCAGAATCTTCTCTACTTGTAATGATGATTGCATTAGATGTGGATGATGACATTAGAATAGAATCATAGATATGGATTATCATGAATTGTATGTGGACGTAGATTTAGCTTCAAGCACGATCATGGAATCTAGATGATGATAATGGATAATTGTTTTAAGAAAATTTGGAATGTAGTACGATAGAGACATTTAAAAGTTCTCAAAATCTTCTTCTCTCTACTTGTAATGATATGATGACATTAGAATGGATATAGATGATGATGAATGATGATAATGGATAATTGTTTAAAAAATAATTAGAATGTGTTAGGATAGAGACGTTTCTGCACATTTAAAATAGATAAATAATTGTTTTAATAATAATTGGAGTGTCAGGATTATGATAATGATATGATGACATTAGATGTGGATGATGACATTAAAATATATATGGATGATGATGAATTTTATGTGGACGTAGATTTAGCTTCAAGCACGATCATGGATGATGAATTATATAAAATTTGGAATGTGTTATGAAATAAACATCTTAATATGGAAAAATCTTCCTCTCTTTGTAAAATTCGATTGTGTGATTTTATCCCACAAAGTTTAATTAATATACCATATAATTTCACCAATATAAAAATAAATTAAACATAATTGTAAAAAATCAAGAAATGTCATATGATAGGGTTTAAGTTACCTCTTGTGTTTTAGATGGCTGTGAAAAAACATATGGAAGGAAAATGAGAAATCATCCTTCGTAGTGTGCTAGATCTTTCATTTAAGAAAAATCAACACGAGAAATGAATTAGTAGATAGATGGGTGAGTTTCCTGACATTGTTAGTCCCCAAAAGTGTGAGTTTCCTCAGATGGATGTCATCCCACGTTCTAAAAAAAGATGAAATAATTGTATTTAAATAAATGTAAATATATATACATGTAACATCTTTACTGATAACAAGAGCTGAAACAAACTTTGATAAAAAGCCTCCTCGGTCAATATTTGCATCTGTAGAGTTAATATGAAATTGAATATATAATCACAGTTAAAATGTAAGGTGACAAACAATAAATTAAGGTCAAGGAGATACCTATTTAAAGTTGAAACAATCCATTATCAATAGCTTCTTCAAACTTGATGTTCTCTTCGTAGAGTGTGACGATGTGATAATTCCACTCTCATCGTTGGGAACAATTATACTTGTAGCTATATTATTCACACCTCTTATTTTGGAAAGGGAATTACAATGCACAATTGCTCTATCAAAAATAAAGGTTTCCATGGAGTAGCGAGATACATAACACCTCATGTAACTTTCTAGATTTTTATCCAACCAATTTCTCACTTTTGATTTTATAAATGATAAAGAAATGAAAACCCTTTGGTCCTCCATAGACCCAAAAATCATTGTTTGGCATAAATCATATAATCTCAAATATTCACTGATGTATTCTTGTAAGAAAAATCTTTGATAGATTCCTCACCATAGCCTTGTAATAACACCAATTTCAAAAGGTTCATCTAAATTTTTATATTGGTTCCTCATTGTTCTTGCAAAATTTTTGATTGAAACTTTAATAAATCAACATTAATTATACCTTTGATTTCCATACCCTTGAACTCTGAAGTCTTTGTGAAATGTTCCATTATTGTACCCATGGATTTATGGAAATGCTTTCTTACAAAGTCTGCATGACCACCTTCAATATTCCAAAAATTAGGATTCATCACACCCATTGCTTCAAGAATTTTATCTTTGGAGAAACGTTCTCTAATTTCTGATGATAAGGATTCTGAATTTTTTTAAAGATTTATTCTTGTTTCAACTATAATAGACTCAAAGAGATTACGTGTCACGGGAACATCTTCTCATTCCGATCTTGTAATAGCTTGATGTTTTTGTAAAATGTGCAGTGGTATGTCCCTTCCATTAACATTGATGTAGAGGTGATCATGGATATTAAATCTCAAATAGTTACTGGGATTTTTGAGATCTAATAAAGATTTCCAATTCTCAAAAATAGGTGTATCAAAACTATCTTGGGAGTAACACAAGACATCAAGACTTTGACATACCGTTTTTATCATTTGTATAAAATCCACAATATAGATTAATCTCCCTTGTGCATGCTTCATCAGTGTATTGATCTCCTGCAACATTGGAAGAATACCAACCAATGTAAGAAATGTCTCCAAATCAGTTAAATGGAACAACAAGTCCCTTTCCCTATCAACTTCATGACAATATTTGTGCATGAAACCAACCAATGAAGGATACTCCTCACGAACTCTACATGCAGGTTCATATAAAGAGATCCATCTCATCTCAACATCCTTTAGAAGTTTTTGCCATTTGTAATTCCAATTGCAAATTTCTAGAACTCAAGAAATCACTTTGGGCTGCTTGCCATATAGGTATGCGGTTCTATTATAAGGTCTTCTACTTTAGCAACATTTTCATAGTTGCTTACCATTTTATACGCTAAATTCATTTTGTGAGCCATATAGTGAACTGGTAGCATATATGGGGCCACTGTTGTTTGTAATCTAACACACAACCCTGTTTGATGACCCCGCATGACCTGATGCACTATCTCGCTCCAACACATACAAACTTTGTAGCAATTTCATAATCACTCATTCCAGTAATATCTTTCAAATGAGAAACAACTATTTTATGTAGGTTTTCGGCATTACAAATTTTAAGCATTTTCATAACACCCAGCAGATGAGGTGTCCTTATATGATTTTATAAAGTATAGACGTGGATACATACCCATGCAGTGTTGTCAACTGCTTTCACTTCATCAATTGAAAGAGAGATAAAATTTGATTTTTTCACATTCTCTTTCAAATCTTCCTTCTCTATCATCGAAAGGCATTTTTCCATTTCCCATGCACTACTTTCAGACCAATGAGACTGAGGTACGTTGGGAATTCCATTATATTGATACAAAACTTTGAAATCAAGGAAATCCAAAATCGGTCTTCCTTTCTTTAGTATGTGAAATAAAGTAGAGAACTGTATGAGTTTTGCATGTAGATTTGTTTGATTCATCTTACCAATTTGCGATGTGATCGTTCCTCCCTTTTCCATGAGATGTTTGCATTTTTCTACTCTACTTCATAATTGTTGGGCCCCTGAAATATTGGCTAAGGACAAAAGGGCGCATAGGTGTGCAAGGCCTATTTGAAGAAAGACGCGCAAGGAGAAGGCACACAGGAAAGGGTTTAGGGAAGGGTTTAAGGAAACCCGTGGCATGTGAGCAGACAAAGCCAAGGTTCCAAGACTTAGCCATATTGGGCATTTTGGGTAGGATACGAGGAAAACATGACCCGACTGTACATGCGGAGTGGATAAGGTGCCAACTTGGTGACAGGTTGGCCCAAGAAGGAATATACCCTATGGTAGAGGCTTCTAGAAGGACATCATGGCACAAAGTGGTGAGCTCAGGCTTGGAGGAGCATGTGCTCCTAGAGGACCACATTCAGACACTTGGCGATAGATCTGAGGCCGCAAGAGAATGAGTTGGCAGATCAAAGAGGCTATATATACAAGTGCTGTAGAAGTAAAAGACAGACCTGAACATATAGAGAAAGGGCGGAGCTCTGCAAAAATACTGCAAGGACTCTGCTAGTTTGGGCAAATAAGGGTAGGAAAGAATGTATCAGGGGTTGGGAATTATAAATTCTCTTTTGTAGGCCTAGTTATATGAGTCTAGTTATATTGCATGACTACGGTCTGCGCATTTTCTGTGAAATTTTGTAATGGCCTAATGAATGTAATAAGGTTACAGTTAATATAAATATAAGCATTAATGGTTCTAATACATAAATCCTTCTTTATAGTTTTTTCTCAGTTATGTTTATGAACTAGTATGAATACTTGTATGATTTCCTTTTTGTATTGATGTAAGTTCTTCTATCATCTGTTATAGTATTTTATATGTCCGGAATAACTGTAAGGATCTAGAAGCGTTTACGAGTTCTATGGTGCTTGTCATGTCCCATCCCCTTTCAAAATATCTTACACTCATATCATAGATCTTTGTTCCCCATTAAAATCACATAAAAGAGAGACTCGAGTAGCCGTGCGTGCCTCGAGTGAGCACCCAACACTCGTTGGATGATAGGCTGGCACACATGGGATTTCTTTCCTTTGTGATGGGGGTAAAAATGACTACATCTTGGTTCCATTTCTAGGACCTCTTTTTGAATTTGTAGTGGGAAATGGCATACATCATGATCTAGGTAATGAGTAATGATAGAACGTTTAACTCTGGAAAGTGTTGAATCATGGTTCAAGAGCACGGAGGATGAATTTTCTTAGAGATTCAACACTGGACCTGAATTTAATGCACGTAGGTGGGTAGAAGAGAACCTCTACCATGATTTATATGAAATTTTTTTCTATTGCTTCCCGAGAGAACTCTATAGATAGCTCTCAAAGCATATGTGTCTAGATTAAGCTAGTATTATAGATCATGCGCGTGGACCCAACAAGAAGACTATAGGTTACACAATGCATATCTAGCATGGAATCATGCTGTGGATCATTGGTGGAAGGGGTGTTTGGCTATTTACTACACTGGAGTACGCTATTTCCACATATTATTGTCGAAAGTTCTTTGAGTTTGAGTTTTTGCGGGAGCCCAGAGGATCATTTTTGCATGCTATCCCTCCGGAAATAAAGATTTTGATTGTTACTTTGAGTTTAGAGGCATTTACAATGGTGGCTAAACCATTCTAAAGCTATTTGGGTAAGAAAGCTAGGATGGAGGAAGATGACAACTATTACGGCGGAGAAAGAAAGAGAGGAGAGATGGGTCAAGTATAGTGAAGCATGTGAAAGGGATATTTCTAGATGATGCAAGGCTATAAGTGTGATGGATCTATGGAGGTAGATGTTGTGGGAAGGAGTTAAGGTTCACGCGGAGGATGTGGAACCTGAGTAGTTTGTGCTACCCCATCTTGGCAAGCGCATAAGAGAGACCCCTTCAGCTTTTGATGAGAGTTCATCACACGAGAGAGAAGAGTCGTTGGCACGTATCTGAACCCACCTAGTGACCAAACCATGGTGCTTGGTTTTCCAGATCAAGGAAGGAGTATCATTGACCCAGTTGGTATCAGTGGAAGTGATAGATCGTGCCTAGGAGATATAATTTTTCAGTTCCCACTTCTATGGCTACACATATTCCAGTATTTGAAGGAGTCTTTGGACAAGGAGCAAGTATACAAGCCTTTGGTCTCACATCTGGGAGTGGTGTGGGGTATAATAGTGGTAGTGGGGCATTATCACATACCATTGACGCATAGTTCAGTGGAACCTTGGGGACACTTGGCACGACTACTACAAGACCTGGTGGTTTTGGTGGGTCAGGAGGAACAATACCTGGTGGACCTAGTGGTTCTAGTGGATCTAGTGGCTTAGGAGGCACAGGACCTGGTGGATCCGATGGCGGGGAAACATCGAGGGAACCAAGGCTCTGGCTTAGGAGGACAAGGGCCCTAACCACCCCCTCAAGTCTTCTTTGAGATGTCTTTACATTTTCCAGATTACATAGGTATTGAAGATGCTACAGAACATGTTCACAAGTGTGAGCTGCTATGGCACACAAAGGGGATCACAACCTTGGAGTGGAAGGCTAGTCAGTTTGTAATGACGTTGCAGGGGCACGCGCATAGATGGTATAGGAAATATGACCCTCATCAAATGGTGGTGGATTATACTTCTTTAAAGAACACCTTCTTGGTAGAATTCCACATCCCTGAGTTTGAACAGAAGAGCATCAACACCCTGAAGGAGATTTAATAGGGAATGGTAGAGAGTGTGCGGGAGTATGATGTATGCTTTAAAAATCTCTTGTCTAAATTATCATATGATATTTACCCTTCACAGTATGCTTAGTGGTTTGTTGGGGGGTTGATCACACCTTTTAGAAGGGCCTTATCTCATAAAACTTTCACAAACCCACGCGAGGCGCTAGAAGCTTCTCTATGTGCTAAGGCTGTTGACAAAGTGTTGACACCGGTATTAGCCCATTTTGGAGGCTCGATTTCTGCTATGGCTAAGTAGCTAGAGAAGTTATTTGCAAACTCAGCCCATGACAAGGATAGTTTCCCCAAAGGACAATACACACCGTGATGACATGGATCGTGAGATTTGTCATGGGGACCATGATGCAAGTAGATGCCCCTTGTTACAACACAAAATCGGGAAGAATGTATATTTCTCTTGTAATATATACACCTCTATAACCCATGATACTAAGGCTTGGTGGCTTATTGATTAGATCCATGAGGCCATTGATCATGGGGTGCACCTGCACCAGCATTTCTAGTAGTTATAAAGTGATGATCTTTGTTATAAGGAGTGCAGAGATGGAGGCGTGCATGGAAGGGGATTTTGTGGAGGATTCTGTGGTCATGGTAACTGCAGAGGAAGAAGTGAGTTCCCACGTGGAACTTGTTTTAGTTGTGGGTCCACAAAACATTAAAAATGAGAGTACCCAGACCTATTGTAGTGCTCATGGTGCGGGAAGAAACACAAGTATGAGGAGTGCCCTGAGTTATTTGAGAACATGAATCAGCAAAGAAAGACAAGGGTACTACAATGGTAAGCATTAAGAATACAGACACACAATGGATGCCATGGGTAACACATGATGTAGGCTTGGAACCTATTTTGGTAACCACAAGAGTAGAGATCACGCGCACAAAGGAAATACCAATGCAGAGAGGACTATGGTTTCAAGAGAATAAGTGGTGCATGAAAAGTACCCGAGATCCCGCCCATCGAAGGAGGTATATCAAGATACCATGAATGTCATTTGTAGTTTACAAGGAGAAATCCAGTGTTTAAAGGAGCAGTCTAGGAGGGAAGAGCAAAGGAGGAAGGTCAAGGCACTAGGAGATGACCTAGATGAGGTCAGGGAAGTATGTAAAATGCTAAGGCAAGAGAATGCTATTCCCTTGCTAGGAGCATGGTTGAGGGAGAAGGTACCATGCACTGAGAGAAGAGCACGAGAGGTAGGTCCTACATGCAAACCTTCCCCCTCACAACCTTGACTATGATAGAGAGATCATATTGAATGCAGTAGTGGATGGATGGATGCTGAGTAATATCCTCATTGACACATGTATGGAGGTCAATGTTCTCACATTGGATGCATGGAATCAGATGGGAAGGCCTGCATTACAACCATCTTTGAATGTGCTATATATGGCAAACAAAACAAAGGCAATGCCCATTGGTGTCTTAAAAGATGCGGCTATCACCATTCAGGGAGCAAAGTTTATTGAGGACTTCAAAGTCTTAGCGCTCGCCAAGGTAGATAATTTCCCAGCACTACTTGGGTGCCCATGGTGTTACAAGAACAATGCGGATCTTGGTTCAACAAAGGGTACATCAGCTTTGAAAATGAGGAGAGAACGAGTCATCATACCCCTGGCTGATGGGAAGTCAACACCCTATACTAAACCCTTGGGAGAAGAGGTCCTAGATAGAATATATGTGCACTTAATCAGGGATCTAGAAATAATCCATCCAAAGAATGAGAGTTATCTAGTTTGAAGATGCTCAGTTGGTAAGTGACACCACTAGTCTAGCATGTGATAATTGGGTGCATGGGACCTACAAATTGATCGAATGAAATTTAAGAGGATTGGTGACAAAGGTGACAAAGGCACGCATAGTCAGTGCCTAGGAGGAAAAGAGATACCTAAGTACTCAGGAGGGGCCTCCCCTGAGGTCTTTTTACAGAGAATGGAAGCTCAGTGGAAGGAAGAAAATGAAAGAAGAGGGATGTTAAGTTATGTCCTTCTAAGAACGATGCGTCTTTGGTGGGTGACACATCAAGATAATCTATTGGAATGGCGTGAAGTGAGAATTGCCTTCTGTGTTCATTTCTGTAGAAGTAATGTGCCCACCGCCATCAAGGACTACCATGGTAAGGAGCCCACCTCTTTCCACATCCAAGCCTATGAAAGAACTGGAGAGAAGGCACCTGAATCTTTACCACCATCCCTCCGAGTGCACAAACTGTATTCTACATAGCAGGGTTGTGCGCGCATGTTACATACATTTCAAACACACCACCAAATAGGAAATTGGTAAGAACTAGCGGTTGACCTAGTTCGGACGTTTGAGCACCAAAGTACCAAGCCATCGAGTTGATAAGGCATTATAGGTTGTTAAACACCTTACCATGGGGGACAACACCATGGTGAAGATAGGCTACTAGACTTGCTTGTAGAACCTGGTTTAGGGAAACACTTTAAAGAAGAGGAAACAAAGGAGTATCGGTTTGCGCACGTGTGTGTGAAAAAGGAGAAATGAAGGCTTGTTTATGTGATTAATGGGGAGGAAGCAAAAAGTTTGGATGTTAACCATTGTAGGGATGCACAAGGTAGTAGATAGTGCTGATACTCACATGCACACCTACCATGAACCTTTAAAAACTAAAAAGGTTAACATCAACTCAGGAGAATAACCTAAGGAAGCTATCATTGGAGATTACTGGTTGAGAGGGAAGTCTCTAAGATCATTGATCTTTTACGTGAATTTGAGGATTTATTTCTGCGTGGGTACCATGAGCTTAAAGGCGTCCAACATTCCTTGGGGGAAATGAGGATAAAGCTAAAGGATGGGCACACACAGGACAAAAAGAGACCCTACCAGATGAATCCCAATTTACACGTGAAGGTAAAGGAAGAGATAGACAAAATGATAGCATCTGGGATCATTGAAGTTGTGGAAGAATCATAATGATTAAGTTTGATGGTAATCAACATCAAGAAGGATGGGTAGATTAGGATCTACATGGATTACGAGGAAGTTGAACAAAGTGTGTGTCATCGATCCTTTTCCAACCCCCTTCACTGAAGAAATTTTGAAGGGATTATTTGGGCACGAAATCTATTCCTTTACGGATGGATTTTTGGGGTACCACTAAGTCTGGATTACAAAGGAAGACTAGGAGAAGAAAAATTTCACCACTAAATGGGGAAGTTTTACATACACGGTCATGCCCTTTGGGTTGAAGAATGCACTGCTATTTTCTCACGCATAGTGGTACAGAGTTCTAGGACTTCATCCACAAATTCCTTCAGGTCTATCTGGATGATTGGACAAAGTGTATGGGCTAGTAAAAGACCATTGTGATAATTTGAGGCTGATGTTTAAGAGGTGTCGGTAGTTGAGGATATCCCTCAACATTAAAAAGTGTGTATTTGCTACCCCATTTGGGATGTTATTAGGGCATATCATATGTAAGGATGACTTGCTAGTAGATCCTGCCAAAGTTGCTATGATTTTGGGATTGGGAGAACCTACTAGCCAGCGGAGCGCGAGGTTTCTTGGACACACATGCTACTATCGAAAGTTCATCAAGGGGTATGCCAAGATCACCATGCCTTTAGAATAATTTCTCAGACATAAAATTTCCTTCCATTGGGGACAAGCGCAACACAAGGTGTTTGATACATTGAAGGATAAGATTATCAACGTGCCTATATTACGTTTTCCCTCTTGGGATAAGCCCTTCCATGTTCATGTAGATGCCTTTGGAATGGTCATTGGGGCAGTGCTTACACAACTTGGTGAGGGAATTATTGATCATCCCCTATGATTTGCAAGCAGAAAGTTGATACTAGTAGAACAAAATTATACTACAACCGAGCGTGAAGCATTTTCAATGATCTACACACTTCACAAGTTCAGACAATATCTACTGGCAACTCCCTTTGTGTTTTACACTGACCACATGGCGTTAAAGTACTTGGTGAACAAGCCCATTCTATAAGGGCGCATATGCCGGCGCAGTCTTTGTTATTCCAAGAATTTGATTTCATGGTAGTTGTCAAAGCTAGGAAAGAGTAAGCGTGGACCTGATCATTTGTCAAGGATGAATTCGGGGAGGATGCACAAAGTATTGAAGAAACAATGCAGATCTTGAATTGTTTAGGTTGCGGTGTGCCCTGGATTTGGAGGAGATTGTAGTATTTCTAAAGATAGGTGTGGCATCGAAAGGGATGAAGACATTAGAGAAGAATCAACCAGCCATACACACCCCGCCCTATATATTGATCGGTGGGGACTTATACAAATGAGGGCATGACGAAGTTTTGTATGCAGTGTGTATCGTAGAGCATGAGCGCGTCACCATCATAGAGGAAGCACATAGAGGAAGTGTATGTGGACTTTATGTAGGTGACGCCACCACACACACAAAATATTAATGGCAGGCTTGTGGTGGGAAACTCTGTATAAGGATTGTAAGGACTATTGTAAAGTGTGTGACCACTGTTAGCGCATTGGCAAGCCAAGAAGAAGAGATGAAATGCCTTTGCACCATATCCCCTAGACTGAAACCTTTTGAGAAATGGGCAATAGAATTTGTAGGCCCTATTGCACCAGCAACGCATAGGATTGGATCATGCTACATAATCACTTGCATGGACTATTTGACAAGGTGGGTAGAGGCAGCCCCAACTAAAGACTACACAACAGCTACAACAACAAGGTTTTTGTGGGAAAACATTATCACAAGGTATGGATGCCCTTTAAGTTTAACCAGTGATAGGGGTACACATTTCTTGAATGAGACCATGAGGATTTTGTTAGCAGAGTTCATGGTGGCTCATCACAAGACTATGCCTTATCACCCACAAGAAAATGGAACCACAAAAGCGTTTAACAAAATATTGAGTCATACCTTGACAAAAATTTGTGATGTCGGAAGACAAGATTGGGATGACAAGGTATCAAGCCGTATTATGGGCTTATAGGACAACTTATAAAAGGTTGAACAAAGCCACACCATTTCAATCGGTGTTTAGATTGGAAGCTATTTTTCTTGATTGAGTTCATGATACTTTCTCTGTAAATAACGTGCGCAATAGGAGGGCGGTCGATGAGAAGAAGTGCTGGAAGAGAGAATTGAGGAATTGATGAAGTTGGATGAAAGATGATCACTCACCAGGTGGATCCAAACAATAGAAAAAGAAAAGCAAAAAGCATGGCATGATCGCCACATTAAAAAAAAAGAAATTTGGGATTGGCAGATGGTCTTCTTGTATGATTCTAAGTTTCTGCGCCACCATGGGAAGTTGAATGTCCATTGGTTGGGCCCCTACACAATCTTGTACATCCTTGATTTGGGTGTGTGCCAGTTATAAGCACTGGATGGAATGAAATTACTTGGACACTTCAATGGGAGTAGGCTGAATCCCTACTATAAATAAGGCTTCTTGGTGTTTTTAAATAAGGTAGTTTTTCCAAATAATTTAGAATTACCTTTATGCATTTTCCTTTTTGTATTTCCCTTTCATGTTGTTGTTTTGTTTTGCACCTTGGGCGCCGATAACCTTGTTACTTTTTGAGGGTTTTGAATGCGTAGAGGGCCGCACATCGTTTAAGTGTGGGGTGGAAACATGTGAAGGAATACATGAGTGATGTACCCATGAGGACTCTGTTGAAAAGCCTACACTGAATGGCCCTATTAAAAGAGGTGCATAAAAGAAAAGGTGGAAAAGGATGGTTGGTGTCAGGATAAGGATACTTTTAGATCCCACGTATAAATAAAAAAGAATCCCATAAACAATATGAGGTAGACGAGAGAAAAAATCACGATAGAAGAAGTGCCTTCGGCGTAGGTGACACACACACAAGAGTCTCCTGTCAAGATGGATTGGTTACACGCTATAAGGTTGGGGATTAACCACGCAAGTTGGGCACGTAAGTTAGGGCAACAAAGAGAGGATTTTTTTGAAAAATCCAATTTAAATGTTGAAAGTATAGTGGTAGGTAAATTAGCATTTAATTCTTAAAAGTGGGAAAAACTATAAGTAAAGGTTCATTCATTTCATTATTCTTTTTACATATAAGGAGAAAGAAGCGCTTGTGCATCTTTGCAAACTAGGGCTTCTAGAACTGATCCGTGTGAAGAAAAATTTGAAAAGTGTGAGCATGAGTAACTAGTTGGATTTTCAAACCAGAGAGAAGGGATTTCATGGGCGTAAGAGAAAAAGTGAGAAGGTGCCATTTGTGAAGGAACTATCCCAGTTAGGGTTTGAAGAACTAGGGCACAAGTTTAAAGGGTTTTCTTCACAAGTTTGAGATCTAAGGTTGGAGGGAGTGGAAGAATAGAGTAATAACAAGTGATTGAAGTGATAAGAGAACCTAAGAAATGGCACCCAAGAAACCAATTGGCACACCTAAGAAGGGAAAGGGCAAGGGAAAGCAACAAGAAACTGTCGCGCATACAAATGAAGAGTGGTATGCAGAAATGTAGTACCCAGATGGAGTATTGCTAGGAAAGGAGTGGGAGTCCCATTTGAGAAGCATGTCTGTAAATGATTACAATCATCATTCGAGAAAAATTGAGAAGGAGATGGCACTAGAGTTAGTGTGCCCAAAAAATAAAAGGACACCAAAGGGTCTGCCCATCTATGATGATGACGTAAAGGTCAAGTTGGAGAAGTTAGGGTTATTGCAACTCTTTGAGTTGCCTTACTTCAAGAAACCTGAGTGTCTTTATCAATGGTTGATGAAACACATGCATGAAGACTACTTCCACTCAGGCAGGGTGCAAGATGCGCATTACCCCTCAACTCATTTCACATTTCACAGGCCTCATCTGTGAAGGAGATAGTTTGGAGTATGACCTCAAAGTGACAAAGAGGAAATTAAAGAGATTGTCGCCACCTATGCATACAAAAAGGGGTTAAGGTATTATGATATCTCAGACATCAAGGACCCAGTGATGAAGATGACCACACACCTTGCATGACAAAGTTAAATGGCCAGGAGAGACGGATCCAAGTTAATAAGGCATGGTTGCATGTTTGTAGGAAAATTTTAGAAGGCACCATCTATAACATCCGCATTCATCACGGATGAGATTGTTAACAATGCGAAGGAAGGTGACAAAATATTTTTTTGTAATATCCTATTAACCATTATGTTTTCAGAGATTGGAGTACCAGATGATTCATAAAATTATGTGTGGGAGTACCCTGTTGAGGACCCTTTGCCCGTGAGGAGATTTAAAAAGTATTCCTGTGACATTATGACAACCATGCACAAGGCACACTTGGAGAAATGGTATACGCAACTAAGGAATGCGTTTGGGGTAGAATGGAGAATCCCTGAACAACTACTAGTGGCCAGAAAGGGAGAGGTAGAGTTTGGTGTGTACCAACATTTCTACTTGGGAAGATTCAAACTAATAGATGAGACATGGAGCCCTTGGTGCAAGATCCCTTTTTCCTTCATAGCTCAACACTTCCAAGCGGGAGTAAACAGGTTCAGAGAATCTAAGAAGTTGAGGTTGGACCTTGGAAATATGGACCGGGACCATAGGGAAATGCACAAAGGGTTGGTCTACCCCAACAAGCACACATACGTGGAGAGGTACGTGTCACATGAGGTCCAAATGGTGAGGCCCATGACCTTGCCCATTGTAGGAGGATCTGCGACATGTGTATACCTTTGTATAAGACCCAAAGCTGAGAAGGGCATGTGTACCTGGAGAATGAGATATCCATACTTGAGGACCCAACTGGTAGGAAGAGGCCACACCTACGGCAAGAGGAGAAAGAGCCAGAGAAGAAAATACCAAGTGTGGTGGAAACACAGGTAATAGGCTCCCCTGGGACAAGCACCAGAACCAACATGTACTCACACAAGAAGAAGTCCATAATCAAATAAAGGACTCTAGATCCAGAAAATCCATTAGATAAGGAGTCATCGGAGGAAGAAAAGATAGAGTCACCTACACAGAATCCCAGTTAGGAAGAAGTAGAGGGTAGAAGAAGAAACCGCCTTGGAAGAAATTGAGAGTTTGGAGAAGTAAATAGGTGAAAAGGATGATGATGATGAGGAAGATGGTAGTGAAGAAGATGATCCTAGAAGAGATCAAGAGCCACCCATCTTTGATGTGCATGATTCAGAAGAAGAAGGCAGAGAAGAAGAACATGGGTTCTGTTTCGTGCGGTGCAAGGGTAGCCAAGAGAGGGAAGACACCCAAGACATAGGAAGAAGTGAGGAGGTTGGTGTGCAGAAGAAAAGGACTCCAAGCCTTACGTAGGAATAGATAACCAAGGCAATAGAAGAAGAAGCAACAAAGATCATGGAGACCCTGGAGGAAGAGTAGTTGGAACACAATGCTAAGTTGGTATTGAATGAGGATAAGGAAGAGAGCGCAAAAAAGGACCATGGCAGCACCAAGGCCCAACGCTAACTATATAGTTAATCCTAAGGGCACACAAATGGGAGGAAGACGTGTAGAGGAGGAGAGGCCAGGGATGGGTTATATTAATTACCCCAAAAAAGTGTTGCATGCACGGTTCCAGAGCACAGTTCCAGCAGAGGAGCTCATGATGATGTCATCTTTTGATAAGGATACTACTTACCCGTGGACAAGGAAGATGCTCTCATGGGCATTTAAGTCCCATCTTTATGAGACAGAATTTGAAGTAAACAATGGGGAAATTATAACATTTCCAGAATCAAAAGGAGACAACCCATTAGTGAATGCTCAGCAACTCTCAGATGAACAACTGTGTAACACACTCAACAAAGTCTTTGTTGAGGTCGAAGCTAGAGGATGAGATGAAGAAGAAAGAGGAAGAGCTAGCTGCACGGGAAAAAGGAGCTATGCTAAGAGAAGATGATAAACACCCAAAGTGGCGCGAGAGTTAAGGGATGAAAAGGCTAGAGTGCACAAAGTTTACAAAAAGGTGAAGTCCATTACAGATGCCATAGTGTTGAAGCATCTAGACCTAGCACCTACTACGTGGAAGTATGCAAACACCCTGGAGTGTCTAGAGGACTTAACAAGAGCCCTCACCATGGAGAGAAAATCGCTAGCTTTAGATTCTGTAGAAGAGGTGGTCACATACTTAGATAAGGACACATTAAAATTCATGGTGCTCATAGTAGAATATAGCAAGGTCCATGCTGATGTGAAGATTGCCTCCCGGAATGGTGAGGCCATGAACGAAAAACTGCACGGACAAGGAAAAAGTGGTGAGCATGTTGGTCCCTAGAGATGAAGCGGAACTTAAAGAGTTCTAAGAGAAAAATAAGGGAAATAGAGTGGAGCGGGAAAATATCCTAGCTAAGGTTGAAAAGAAATCCGAGGCCATTGAAACCTTAAGAGGTTTAATCAAAAACTGGTTAAAGGAACTATACCCGTGGATTACACGAAGGATGGATGTCGTTGGAGGATGTAGGCAAGGAGTTAGAAAAGATTGTTGACACCATGAGCGCACAAGGGGATGGGCTAGGTTTTGAACAGGTGAACGCCTTGGTGAGTGATCTTTGCCAGAGAGTGCAAAACAAAGTCGATGCTGAAATAAGTTAGAGGTGACTTACAAAAAGATTTTCCTAGTTTATTACGGTGATGCCATCTTTGTCCCATTATTTATTCTTTCCCAAACTCTTTATCCCCTTATTCTTTTCCAAGGAGTAAGCTGCTTTAGATTCATTATTCATTTAAGAAGTTTTCTTGTGGGTGGAGAAAAAGTGTAGTGGGGGATGATGTTGGGGCCCTGAAATATTGACTAAGTACAAAGGGCACGTAGGCGTACAAAGCCTAGTTGAAGAAAGGTGCACAAGGAGAAGGCGTGTAGGAAAGGGTTTAGGGAAGGGTTTAAGGAAACCCATGGTGTGCGTGTGGACAAAGCCAAGGTTCTAGGACTTATCCATATTGGGAATTTTGGGTAGGATACGAGGAAAACGTGACCCGACTGCGCATGCGGAGTGGATAAGGTGCCAACCTAGCAACAGGTTGGCCCAGGAAGGAATATACCTTGCGGTAGAGGCTTCTAGAAGGACATCATGGCATGGAGTGGTGAGCTCAGGCCTGGAGGAGCATGCGCTCTTGGAGGACCACATTCAAACACTTGGCAACAAATCTGAGGCCACAGGAGAATGAGTTGGCAGATCAAAGAGGCTATATATACAAGTGCCTACAGAAGTAAAAGAGAGACCTGAACATATAGAGAAAGGGTAGAGCTCTACAGAAATACTGTAAGGAATATGCTAGTTTTGGAAAATAAGGGTAGGAAAGAATGTATCAGGGGTTGGGAATTCTAAATTCTCTTTTTTAGGCCTAGTTATATGAGTCCAGTTATAATGCATGACTACGGTCTGCCTTTTTCGACATTTTGTAATGGCCTAATGAATGTAATAAGGTTACCAGTTGATATAAATATGAGCATTAATGGTTCTGATACACACATCCTTCTTCATAGTTCTTTCTCGGTTATGTTTATGAACTAGTATGAATACATGTATGATTTCCTTTCGTATTAATGTAAGTTCTTTTATCTGTTATAGTATTTTATGTCTAGAATGATTGCGAGGATCTAGAAGCCATTCGAGCTCAATGGTGCTTATATCTTGTCCCATCCCCTTTAAAAATCTCTTACACACAAATCATAGATGATGTTCCCCATTAAAATCACATAAAAGAGAGACTCAGCACCTCCGCATGCCTCGAATGACTACCCAACGCTTGCTTTGGGTGATAGGCCGATGCGCATGGGATTTCTTTCCTTTGTGATGGGGGTAAAAATGACTACAATAATCTGATATGTATTTAACATGCATGCATTATTTTTCAGTTTTCCACCTATGTGTTTTGATTTTTTGGCCATCCGTCCCCGATTACAATCAAATATTGTTTTCCACAGTGTTTTTCTATAGTGTCCTACTTCATTTGCATTTTTTACTGCTTTCCTAATTTCCATGTATATATTGTACATGTACATTCAGATGGGATCTCTTTTGAATTAGATGGTTGTACAAGTTCAATAAATGGAAATTTGGCAGCCCAATAAAACTTTATGTCCTCCCAATGGTCCACATATTCTTGTTCATTTTCAATGTTTTAGTTTTTTGCGTGGAATTTTGAGCAATATCACAATCACCTAGTTTCCTCTTTCGTGAACCAGAATTTTAATTTAATTTCGTGTTCCTTTTGCTAAGTATTTATATGTGTGATATCTTGATGCACTCTTGGTTGCACCCCAATAGAAATAATATCTTCAGGATCTGACATCTCAATAGGTATATCTTCAATATCTAGCATGGTATCATCATAAGTGTCATTTGGTTAATATTGTGTAGAATGAATGTCCACCTCAATATTACCTTCCATACAATCAGTATTATGATTCTTTTTGGTGGAAGCTATATGGTTGCTGGTAGTTGCACTATTTGTATCAGCAGAGTTTCCAAAATACTTAAATGTTATCCCGTAAAATTGACGAGGGCAATTTTACTGATAACCATACCGAAAATTTTGTTTCGATCCCTCGTTAGGGATCCCTTGCATTCGAAACGTTGCAAAATCCCTTTTCCGGGAAATCTGGTTTTCCAAACTTAGTCTTTTTGGTCTTTTTGGTTGGGCGCATGGAATTGCTGTGTAACATCACTTTTTGGTGCGCCCCCTTTAAAACCTTTGGCGCGTATTTTATTGTGTCAACACTCCTTTTGGTGCGCCTTGATATGTTGAGTCTTCCCTGCGTGCGCCAAGGTGCATGCGCCTTCGTGTTAGCAACCCCTTTGTTGCGCCACTTTTTGGTGCGCCAAAGGCGCACATAATATCATGTCGACACCACTTTTGGTGAGCCAAGGGCGCATTTAGTTCCATCTTGTGGCAGATGCTTTGGTGCGCCAAAGGGCGCATGCTTTCCTATGTCGACAACAACTTTCATGCACCCTTTGCAAAGTTGGTGGCACATTTATTGCTGACTCATATATATATATATATATATATATATATATGTATTTGTTCACCCACAAATGTCATTATCACCAGATGTAAAACACGTGATTTCTATTCTCTGAGCCTGCCAGCACCTGCCCTGTCATTTTCAATGCGTTGTGGACCCGTGCACGTTTTTACTATTTATCCGGGTAAGAGGTTCTTATCTCTCTCGTGCGTTTTACGTTTTTGGTTCTTTGTGTGCTTGGTGGTCTGGTTTTAGTTTGGAAATATTGAAATATTGATCTAGCCCCCCCCTTTCTTTGTCTTTCCATTTTCCTCCCCCTCTTTCCAGATCTGCTGGTAGGGGAAGTTGTTCTAAAAAGCATGGTTTAAATCCCTTTTGATTAAACCATTTTATTTCCCAAATAACCCTGCAAAAGAAGAGAGAAATGGAGAAAAAGAAGACTATTTTTCCCTTTGGCGCATCTGTCCCCCTCATGACATGAATAAAATCCGTGCACAATGGCGCGCACCCATCATGCCTGTTGCATCAAGAACTTTTGCACCCTCAAGGCGCGCCTCCTTCACATGCTGCAAGCGCTAGCCTTGCGCCCTCTTTGGCGCACCAACCTTCCTTGTTGCATCACATAAACATGCGCCCCTTTGGCGCACCCCGCATCTGTGCAACACCAGCTTAATCTGCGCCAAGTATGAAGTTATAAAAGCGCAGGCGCTTTCCTCGTCACAAAAACATCATGTTGTGTAAACCCTCCGCGTGCGCCGCGCCAAGCTACCTTTGGCGCACGAAAATTTCCTATTACACAAACCATACATGTGCCAAAAGGTGCACCAAATCCCCATGCAACATGAAAAATCTATGCGCCTTTGGTGCATCCTGTCTCTATGTAACATGATGTTTCCATGCGCCCTTTACAAAATGTAACACCAAATCTCCATGCGCCCTTTAAAACCTTTGGCGCTGATTTAACCTTTGCAACATCTCTTTTCTGTGTGCCTTACCTATTTAGCCCTGTAAGCTGCAGCTTTCATGCGCCCTGCGCCTGAGCCTCAAAATCACTAACTCTTTCTTCTGTTAACACTTCAATGAAAGATCAAATGGCTAATACAACGTTTTTGGATTGGGTCTTGCTTCTTCTTCTTGAGATCAGCAACTAAGCTCAAAAGAACATATGTCTACATCAAGCCGGAGACCTACCAAATCCAAAGGCAAGGCCAAACTTATAGAAGAAGAGATGAAATACAAGTATCAGAGGGTCAGGATGCTTGACTCCTAGGCCGAATGTGACCTAGATATCAGGGACTCAGAGTTAGGTCACATTGATATGGAGGTGCAGGTCGGAACTCGAGAAGGTAACGAGAAGTCCATGGATGGACAAACTGATAGGCAGTGCCCTACACTTCACTGGGGGAATCCCAGTCAGCACCATCAACAATGAATTCATGATGGTGATCGCCGGTGCTACAACAAGGACACAAGGTGTGTCGTGAATGACAAGGGCGAGGTCATCATTAACCTCACTGCCCGCCACTTCGAAATAATACTCGGCATCCCTCATCACCGGCACTTTGTGGCCGTCAACCGAGAGGATTGTATTAAGGCCTGGGATGATAACGAAGATCAGTGTATGTAGCTGATGAACGAGGTCTATTTGAAAAATAAAAAGGTGGTGACCCGATGGCCTCAAACCATCCACCGCAGCGACTTCTCAGAGGAGCTCAGTGACACTATCACATTCCTGAGTAGAGTGTTTGGGCTTCCTGACACCCACTTTTTCCATAAATGGATGCTGCGATACTTAGAGACCATGAACAAGAACGTGCCCGATCAGCGCTTTTGCTGGGGAGAAATAATAAGCAGCACAATCTCTGAACAGCTTCAACAATTTCTTACAACGGGAAGATTCTATATGAACTCCTATGTTGTCTACACTGTAGCGTCAGAGAGAGACTACCCAGGCCTGATACGAAGTGGAGTTTGGCCTCAGGTCAAAATATATGAGTACTACCCAGAATTGAGGCTGGAGAATAGCATCTCTCAGTTCACAAAGATTAATGATGTGTTTTTCTATCACATCATCTACCTGTTGAGGCCGAATATGACTTACGGTCGCACGACCAAAAGCATAGTGGCAGCTACTGAGAAATGGGGGGCCTTGTTCACCCAGTTTCCCACATTCACCTATCTGAGGGCAGCCAACTTCTTGGGAGAGCCAACCAGACTGCCGAGGTATGCTAGGCCTAAGCTGATTTTGCTGGAGCTATCAAGACAGCTGATCACATATCACGAGAAGTGCCTCAAAAGAAAGAAGGGTGGAACTCCTTTCCCCCTCACAGTAGGCCGATATACATGCCTTACCCACCACAAGGCAAAGGACATGTTCGCAGAGCTGGAGCTGCTTAATTTGAGACATGATTTCCCAGCCAGGCCTACCTTCGACCCAAGGAATTGTCTGCCAAGGGTGAAACTTGATCCAATCCACGTCCCCCAGATCGAGGACATCTACATCGACATCATCCATGAGGTTGAGCTCAGGAGAAAGGATCATTCTCGCTTAGCCTTGGTAGAAATCATCCAATATGGGGTAGCAATTGTCCCCAAAGGCTTCCAGACTACGAGAAGATGAAATAGACCAAGTATATACTAATACGGATGGGGACAATTGGCCTTTTCCAGCTATTGATAGAACTAAGGCACCTCAGACGATTGAGGAGAGGGTTAAGGAGACTCTGCGCAGAACAGAGCATTGGTGCCGGATGAACGGGTTAATCTACCTCGGGGTTGATTTCACAACCTCCCCATTGGGTAACGCACCTCCTCGATCCAAATAGCAGCCTAAAGGCAAGGGCAAAGGCATAGAAGGTGAATCCAGTGCCACTCAGGAAGAAGCTCCAGCAAGTCCTCCTTCCACGGCACCCGAACAGGTTATAACTCTGGCTTCGCCAGAGAAAGAAGTAGAAGAGGATGTTCCAATAGGCCCATCCACTCAGGATGTCGGCATTGCTACAACAACCGAGGTCCTTTCTGTCCCTTCCTCTTCTCTTCCTTCCCCTCCTCGAGTGACTCAAGTGACCATCCCTTTGGTCGTGTCCTCTCCCCCTTCTTCTACTGTTCCCCCGCCTCTTCGTCTATCTTCTCTTCCCTCGCCGATCTTTCCTCCTCCATTTCTTCCCTCATCTCTGAGCTCCCTTCCCTTCCTATGTCTTCCGCAGCTGCAGTTTCCCTTCCTCCCGTGGGCACTTCTTTGGCTATTCTCTCCATGCCACCTCCACGTGTCTCCACATTTTCCCCTCCACTACTGTAGCTGCCCCCTTTTCCATTTCCGGCCCTTCTCCCATAGGTCCAGCCTGGATCTCCCAGCAGCTAAGTCAGCAAAAAGGAAAGTTCCCATCGCTCGATGGACTTTTCTGTAATCCCATCTAAGGGGGCAAAGAAGCAGAAGCCCGTCACACGCTTCTCTCAAAGTGCTGCGGGAGAGAGGGTTATGGAGATCGCGTATCCCAATCCCCTCAAGGAGAAAAAGGATCTGTCTCCGACAGATTTTACTGTGACCCAAGTCACAATGGGGACATCTTCTGAAAGCCTTCAGGGGGAAGCCCTTTCTGCAGT
Source organism: Taxus wallichiana var. yunnanensis (assembly GCA_018340775.1). NCBI lineage: Eukaryota > Viridiplantae > Streptophyta > Pinopsida > Cupressales > Taxaceae > Taxus > Taxus wallichiana. The sequence continues at coordinate 191,074,256 of CM031235.1, forward strand.
TGACGCCCTCTGCAAGAAGCTTCAGGAGACAAAGGAAGAGAAAAGGCAATTGAAAGAGCAAAACAAATATCTACTCCAAGCCTTACAGAAGATGGGTAGTGCGCCTCCCACAACTACCGCCAAGACTTCTGAGCTTCTCAGCCAGGAGAAAATTAATGAGTACGTGAAAATCGGCGAGCAAGGTATGGCCGTTTCCGCTGAGAGGAGCCAAATCATCAAAGATAGTGAAAAAGTAATCACCGAGTTCTCTAACTTGTATTTGAACATCAATAAGGTGAATAAAGATCTCCAAGCATTAGCGGGGCCCATATCAGAAGAGCTGGAACATGCTGAAGCTGCGACACGAGACCTTCCAACAAATGTTCGATTTATTGAGTCAAATATCCTGGTTAAGTTCGGCGTCTTCCGCCATCCCGGGGCCCTCAACAAAATCATGTCCACTCGGACTACCGGGTGGATCAGCTAGAATTTGTCTGGAAAAGATTGACAAAGTAAAGGAAGAAGCCACGGATGCGATGCACCAAATGGAGCGAATCGTTCTTAACATGTCGCCGGGTTACTTACTCCTTCCTTTACTTTAAGAAAAGCTAAGGAGACCATTCAGATCTTCAAAGAGATCATTTCTCAAGGCATAGGGCCAGAGGTCACTTTTGACGCAGAGTTTATCAACAACCTACTGGCCTGTCGAGACTTCATTGGGCTACTCATTGAGGCAGAAAAAGACTACTCCAAGCTCCCAAGAAACTCATAGATGAGCGGGAGACTTGTGAGGCGATCGGTGATAGGCACAAGGATCCTTCCTGGGTCAGCTAGGGCCAATGATCAACAAGTTTATGGAATACCGCTCTCAATTCCATCTCTTCACGAGCAACAACAAAAGCGAGTCCACCCCTTTCGGCAGCGGGATGACGGACGACAGTAGCTGCTTCTTCTTCTTCTTCTTCTTCTTCTTCTTCTTCTCTCTCTCTCTTCTTCGGCTTTCTTTTCAAGAATATCTGAAGTATGTTGATACAAATGATGACATCATCCATGTTGCATCATGGGATGATGTCATCCATCAAGTTGTAAAAAGTCAACATGACTTTTAGATATTTTGTAAATATCTTTGTAAATAAGTTGTTGGCTCCTTTTTGCCTTCTTTTCCCTCCTCCTTCTATAAATACCCCAACACTTCTTGTAGTGGGGATGCATGGATGAATATCTTTCAGATGAAAAATAGAAGTAAGGAGAAAAGACTTTGAGCTTTTTGTAACAGAAGAAAAATATTAATACAATATTTAGACTTTGTGCTGAATACATGTGTTATGTGCATTAGATCTTTCTTAAGTTAGATCTGTGTGTTTATTCTATTGGATGCCTTGCATTTTATTGTCATTTATTCATCATCAGTATTGCTTTGCTCGTTTATGCAAGTAGGTTTGGCTCTGTTTACTACCAATCCCAAAACATAAACCTTCTGACCTTTCTGCTTTGGAATTCATTTCTTTTCTCCCTTCGGACCTGCTCTTTCTTCATCCCCTCTTCCTTTCCTTTCTTTTCATAGTCGGAAACACCCCTACTGGGATGAGATCCCAAACCCCCGAAGGTAGAATTTGTGAGACTTGCATAGATTCCTGCTGGTAGAATAGCAATAAACAGTTTTTTTCTTTGACTCAAAGAGGGGCTATGCCCCTCGCACACCGTTGGCTCGTTTATCCATAGGAAGTCCCAAGCGGCATGATTTTCGGACCAACATTAAACAAGGACTTCTAATATTTATTAGTTACTTTTGGGTATTCACATTTTGAAAACTAGAACCTTCCATTATTCTAAACAAATTCATACGCCAACAAGAGAACCAAGTTACACATCGAGAGAAAATTGTGTTACGCATTAGGTATAACACTAAGTCACATGTCAGAGGAAAATGACTCACGCGTCAGAGGAAAATGACTTGCGTGTGTCGAGAGGAAAAGTCATGTGTTACAGGAAACTAAGTCACGCGTTAGAAAATTCACTAAGTTGTGCGTTTGCAATACCTCTTTGTCATGTGTCGACAATTCAATTAGTCACATGTCAAAAAATATTCTGTCATGTGTTAAAAACTAACCCCTTTTTCGTGCGTCAGAAAATTCAATGAGTCACGCGTCTTTAGAAAACATTTGTCACGTGTCAACAAATATCATTTGTCACCTGACTCTAAACTACTAACAACAATCAAATTTGTATTGTGCTCTGGTGCTTAGAGTATGCAAGTTCATGGTGTTGGTAAGTACTAGTGGTAGTATGGTGGTAGTATACTACCCGACGAATCACCTAGGTTTTTATAGGAGATGTTTTCAAATGTAGGTGAAGCCGACCCCCAAAAAATATATACTATAAATTTTAGGTGAACATGACAATTGACCTGCTCCAAAAAAATCACCTTTTCAAATTTTCCTAAAATGAAATTTTTTCCATATTACGAATATTCGCCACTAAAATTATCCCTTCATCCACCTCACTACTTACACCGCTAGCGTATCCTCCCTTTCGTAATTTCCACTTTGCATCAATGACAACTATGCTCTCCATGATGGCTTACAATAATTATCGACAAAGGTTTAATTTCTTTTCACTCTCACTCTCATGAGTGTTCTCTCTCTCTCCTATCCCACATAAGCGAGCTTCTACCATTGTTCACTTGTCTCCTTCACCTCCTTCTAAGGTTGTTATACACCCACCTTCCAAGGTCATCATCCATCCGCATCCTCTAGTTAATCCACTTATAGTTACATCCTATCATCCCTCACACATTACTACAACATATCATTAGTTTCCTAAGCTTATTTCTTCCACACTTCCTATCACCACAACTCCTCTTATCAAAACCATTACCTACGATATCCAATTCAAGTGCTTATCCTCACACCGCTATTGTTTCACATGTTACCTCCATGCCTCACAAGCCTCTTCATCTCTATTAGATGACATATATCATCCCTCTCATTACCTTATGATGCACTCTCGTGCTACGGTTCACACTTGACTATTGAGGGAATATTACATCAATGAACCTCCCATTCCATACTTTTGAATCTATGCTTCATGAAATATCTTTTATAACCACTCCTTACACGTGAAAAAACCATTTCCTAATGACGCACTCTTGTTCTATGGTTCATTATTGACTACCAAGGGGGCATTTTAAATGAACCTCAATCTCACACTGGGAAATCATTCTTCTTATCCCCATTTTCATCCTCATCACATGCCATTACGACCAATATTTTACATCTCATCATTATTCAATTATCAACACATAATTATTGCTACTTTTATTTATCCACCACCTTACATCACATACATACATCTCTAATTATTAAAAGTTATACCATACATTCTTTATCTAATCCATTACTTGGTTATTCTTTCCACATCATTGTAAATTTCAACCATCAACAATATATATCAAATCAACCATCTTGATGCATGATCATCAAGGGCTTAGAGGTCTTAGAGTCATGAGGGAAATATTTAAGCTTATTTATATCACGTAGATGAGTGATTTGTTCATTTTGTAAATGTGAAAAGTGAGAATGTGAGTGTAAATGCTTATTCATGCAAGAATTAAAGGTAAAGGGAGTGAAATTGGTTGTTTTCATGCCTAATTAAGGCTATATTTATGTGTAATAAGTGGAAGTAGGATTGTGAACAAGAGTTAGAGAGTTTTGTGGATGTGATTTGATCCTATTCCAATCTTGGTATGTAGTTGAGCTCTCTTAGGATCTAGAATAGGTAACTAGTTGTTCTAGTTAAGAAACTAGGGGGATTCATAAAAAAGAGAAAGTTATAGAAATAATAGAGAAGATGTAATGGAAGCTTGTTATGGGGAATGCATATATTTGATTAGTCTTGCAGGTAATTTTTTCACCTTTAGATGTTTATTTCTTGCACTTTTAGACCTGTATATATACTACCCCGTCTTGGGCCGAGACTAAGAAAATGACACTCAATATGGAAACATTTTGGAGAAACATGTAAGTGCATGAATAGTTTGAGGAAGGTAAGAGAGTTCATATAAAATTTCATTAGCTTTTGAAACCCTTCACAAATTCCTGTAGCTTATTTTATTTGTTCTCGGGCCCAAACTAGGGCATCACATATCTAAAATTCTACCCAACAAAGTTTTGTAAGATTTTGTAGAAATATCTATCTAGGGTGTCTGAAAAAGTGTGCCAAGTTTCAAGATTGGATTCACATGTGTAAAGGACATTCATATAGTTCTTGGTTGTAAATTGTCATATAGGGTCTAAAAGAGGATAAATTGAATGCATACATAATGTAATGGAAGAGTTAAACAACTAAACTTAGTAGACATCATCTTATTATCATTAGAAAGGTGGATCTATAAGCATTAAGGTTATATCATAAAGTTAAGTGTCTACTTGTCATGTTTAAGGAATAATAAAGGCCTAATTTGTAAAGTACGGTCTAAAGGAAGTGTGATTCCGTACAAAGGAGTCAATAGATATTTTGACATATAAGCAAGAACACCTAAAATTGATCTGAAAACAGGGGTTATAATTTTTCAAATCCACCATTCACAAGGATTTAGGAATCAAACATCAATTTTACGGGTTACAAAATGTGCTTTTCACTCTTGAAGGATTCTGAAAGAGCTTAGGAAACATCTATCACCTTCTTGCAACACCTTGCCAAGGTCTCTCCCTTGGAAATCCACAACTAGTGACTTCACAACATTAAAATGACATCACAAAATCTCCAAAATGGGAAAATAACTACACCATTAGGAGTGTATTTGAATTCTGATCACTTCATCAGTTTACTCCAAAGGCTGGTTTTGAGCCTAAGTGCTCCAAAATTGGACATTTCTCCAAGTAGGTCTATTCTGCCTACCTCATAGTCTCAAACCTATGTGTTTTTAAATAAAACGAGATCCTTTTTATAGCTCACCAAGCTAGCATGGCTTGTTGGTGAGGTCTTATCACTTTTTGAATGGGTGGTCGGGGTTTGAATCTCCGAATCCACCTTTCTATCCACAATATCCCGTGGATTATGCACTAAGGCATATACAAAAATACCTTTGCATTTTTATGCCACATTTGCCTACTAAGGTCTTACTCGTTGGAAACACAGGAAGAATATACTACTACATTTTCTCTTTGGGGGTCTTACACTTTAGCAACATATAATCTGCATGGAAGTAGATATTGCCACATCTTTGCCCTCTAGGGGTCTTACACTTCAACAACACCCAGAAACATGTATTGTCCATGATGATCAACTACCATTCTGTTACACGACCTTAACCTCTATAAAGAAGGAAAATATGATTTGATTCTCCATGAGCTCAATAATGATGACTTTAACCCCACTACATGGCTACTTCCTCTACATGGTACAAAGTCTCTTGTTGACAATGAGTATCGAGATACTATCTCTTGCCGCACAACCATAATGGGCCTCTACAAGGAATGAAAATCTGACTCGATGTCGATACCAATGGTGATCAACTACCACTCTGTTTGCATGACTACAAGGCCTCTACACACGGAATGAATATCCGAGTTGACATGAGTGAGATCAATTATGTGCATAAATGGATGACAAATCAATGAGATCTTTGAAATGTAAATTTCAAAAATAAACATTCAACCATGTCCACTGAATCTGCACACTGTTGTTAGAAATATCCCAAATTGAAACATGATCTATACCCCGAAACTCAAAAGCTAATTAAGGAGATAAACATGGAGTGTTAATTAAATTTCCAAAGTAAGAAAATACACGAGCATGGTAAAAGCTGTCTCTCATCTTTCTTAGAAAATTTGAAATCCAAACAAATATTGCATGGTGTAACCAAGAGCTATGTAAACATATATCTATCTAGATCACATGATTTTCCAATGTCCATGTCAAAATAGAATGGAATCATTTGGGGATTATCTATGGATAGATCCAAGGTTGAAATTTCAACTGGTGGTGGAGTAGGAACTTCATTTACCTTTGCAATAGGCCTATATTCCATCTTAACTTTACCATTCTTTTGATGGTGAGATGGATGAATTTTCAAACCATTTTCCACCCGATGCCCATTCCTCGATAATGAGAAACAAAATTATTCTTAATCTCTTTCTTCGGGATGAGAAAAAAATGATGCCATTTCTCGCTTCTGCATGACGAGATCGGTCTTTCAATGTGCGGTGTTCTTAATGAAAAACATTAAATTCTTCATTAATTTCCTTATAATCTAGAAAATGGCCACAGAATGGTTATGCAATCCTTAAAAGTACAAGGAAAAGCATGCCACATCTTCAGAAAATCATAGCCATAGTTCTTTAAGCTGAAATAATGGATCAAAATTTTTACAATTTTCATGGTGCGTATGGTAAGAAAGTAGAGGTGGAATCTCAATACATCTACATTTTCCTCTCTTATTGAATCCTTTCGTGATGAGGAAGCACTTGAATCTTGAACTAAATATTTCTATAGGACTAGTGGGGTATGCACTTGGCTTTTGGAATCTTTTCTCCCGTCAACTTGCTTGAGCATCCTCCAATATCCATTCCCTGCACTAGTAAAACCCAATCCTGTAAAATGAGGATGATCCTCAACTTGTATTGGGTTAGTAATTCCTTGGCTATCTTTTCCAATACCTCTTCCATTAAAACCCATTCTATACAACAATTTAGATCTAATGCCTCTAGTATGCCTTTTAAATGAACCAATGACATCATTACCTGAATCCATAATTGAATGGGAGAAAGAAGAATATTCCCGTGGTGAATAACTTATAGTGCACTCCATCATGGTATTTACATCTAAATTAGAAGGTAATTCCTTCTTATGGTCACCACACTGCAAATTGATCAAGATCTCATCTTTTGATTCTAGCTCCTTTTGTAACTGATCAACTTGCTCTTCGAGGGAATAGAGCTTACATCTTAGGAACACATTTTCCTCTTGGATTTTTTCTGTTGATGTTATCAAGCTCTTCCAATATTTCCCTCTTCAATGCTTTCCCCATTATAACTTGCAAACCAAATATCTTCCAAAATAATGCAAAACTGCCGAGTAAGAAGATCAAGCCAAATAGTCTGCACTAATGGGATTAGAAAATCAAAATCTAGTATGCAAATGCAACTGAAGAAATCATGAAACCATCTCTAATACCAAATGATCCAAAAATGAGGGTTATAATTTTTCAAATCCACCGTTCAAAAGGATTTAGGAACCAAACATCAATTTTACGGGTTAAAAAATGTACTTTTAGATCTTCGAAGGATTTCGAAAGAGTTTAGGAAACATCTATCACCTTCCTGTAACATCTTACCGAGGTCTCTCCTTGGAAATCCACAACTAGTGAATTCAAAAATTAAAATGACATCACATAATATCCAAAATAGGAAAATAATTGCACCATTAGGAGCATATCGAATTCTGATCACTTCAATAATTTACTCCAAAGGTTGGTTCTGAGCCTAAGTGTCCCAACATTGGACATTTCTCCAAGTAGGTCTATTCTACCTACCTCACAATCTTAGATTTGTGTGTTTTTAAATACAACGAGCTCCTTTTCATAGCTCACCAAGCTATTATGGCTCGATGGTGAGATTTTATCTCTTTTTGAATGGGTGGTTGGGGTTTGAATCTCTCGAATCCACCTTTCTATCCACAATATCCCATGGATTATGCACTAAGGCATATACAAAAATACCTTCACATTTTTTATTGCTTGGCTTTGAATTATTACCACCACATGGGTTACCCCTATTATCCATTTCATGGACACGTGGGTCTTCATCTTGGCAGGGAGGAGACTAGTTTTTGTTTGAATGCCATCCATATCTCCTCGTGGCTCATGCCTTGGTGTAGAGGCACTATTGCCTTATCCCACATGTGTGGGCACACAATGTGGGAACACCTTTATAATAGGCATGGATGACATGCTTAGTTATGGCTTGAGCCATGTTTGGAGTTTTTCCCACCATTTACTTTGTTATGCATGGACTCTCCACCGAGTCGTGGGCCGAGCTATGCATGGTTCGCTGTGTGTGGGATTGAACGTTGAGTTGGGAGGATGCATTGCTACATATAATGTGGTCCATGTAATGTTGAATGGCCATAATTTGGGCTGAGTTAGTAATGTCGTGGGTGGTGGAGTATAACTTGAACCACTAAGAATATAACTCTCCCAATGTCATACGAGATATGTGTTGAGCTTGTTGATCCATGAGATAGCTCACCGAGCTATATAGTGAACTCACCGAGTTGAATGGATAGCTCACCGAGATATGTGGAAATATAATGACCAACTCTACTCGGTGGGTATTTGATCACCCCATTGAGCTAGTAAAATATCTCTCCCAAGCTTGATTGTAATCCTACAATGCAATGTGGCATATAATATCAACAATTGATAATGACAATACATAGAGGAGGTAAATGCACCCCTCCTATAAAGGAGTGTGGCGAACTGGTGAGGGTCCCCATGCCCAAAAATAATGGGGCCCACAATTTTTTTCATCTGTCGAAGATTGGAGGTAGTCAAAAAATGAACATTCAATCTTCTCGCCTTTTGCCAAAATTCCATGTGAACGTATTACTCACATGTTGACCTTTGTTGACCAGTTTCCCAACCTGGACTTTGACTGACCATAACTTGAGCGTATGAGCTCTATTTTCCGCATTCCACCTACCATCAGAAAGATCTCAAAACAATCTACCACTTTTTCATTATTTAGGGAGATTTAGGGAACTATAAAATATCCAAAGTTTCCTCTGGATCAAAAATGGTATCTAGATCATCTATCGGGTTTGACATTGTTTCAGAGAATTTTTAGATCCAACTCAATTTGTATATTTAAAGGACTATTAAGAAACCAAGCCTAATGGATAAAAGGATGGTGAAAATAATGATAAGGGTTGAAGTTAAGGTCCTATTCTCTTGGAACATCTTAGTATAAATTTCCTAAGTCCATAAACAAGGATCCAAAAGCTTAGGTATAGGTTTTGGGCATTTTGACCTTGTAGACCTATTTTGACTGTGAGCTTATCGGGCAAGGGGATAAAAAGTAAAGTGTGAATCAAAGGATATAATTATGATGATAAGTGATGTTCATGAAGAGTAGAGTGATCTTGGAGTGTGGTGATGATAGAAGGAGAGTGATGATTGATCTAAAGGGATTTAAGGTATGCATTGTTTGTTTTACTTCATATATACTTGAATAGGATTACATTGTGAAATGTGCATGCAAGATACACTATTTAAATATATCCTATATGTAATCAATGATGACGAGATGGAGGTCCATAGATATGGAAGATAGTACTCTCATATTAGTGCTTGTACAAAGAGAATGAATGCCTTCAAGAGGTAAGTATACTCAAAATGGAAGAAAGTGATTGAGTTGTGCTATCCTTGACATCATTTTATGGTATCGAGCATGGTTAACTCTGTTAGAATAGGATATGTTGTAGAATTTTTAGTATTTGAGATTATTTGGAAATGTGAAGTTGACTATTGATAGTATGGTGAAAGCGAAGAATCCATCCTTGCAGGGATTATGAAACCGATACAAGGAGTGATGGGTAGAATGGATGACATGATGAATGTACATAGGAATATGGAGCATGATATCGGAGGATTAGGATCAAGGATGAAAAAACAAGGGGCAATATGTTCAGATATGGAGAGGTCGGTGATAGAGATGATGATCGAAGCTTGGAGAGTCATTATTGGTAAAGATAGTACTTCTATAACAACAAGCCAAAGTTTAAGAACTAGTCTATAGAAGAAGATTTTTCAAGACCAGATGCAAGGAAAGAGGTAAGTGTTGTAATGTAATTATTGATAATGGTAAAACATATAACATTGTTTCAGAGAAAATGGTTAGTAAATTGGGATTAATAAGGTTAGTATATTCTACACCTTATAGAGTAGCATGGGTTCAGAAAGATCGTCAAATTATTGTTAATAAGAAATGCATGGTTCCATTTTATATTCGTAGTCTAAGAGATGAATTTTCATGTGATGTAATTCCTATGGATGTGTGTCATCTAATTTTAGGTAGACCATGGAAATATGACAGGAGAGTAGTTTACAATGGTAGAATGAATAAGTGTTTTCTAATGAAATATGGAAAAGAACATGTTTTGTTTCCCTTGAGGGATTAACATGTAGATAAAGAAAAGAGAAGCATGGTATTTGGATTCAAGGAATTTGTTGAGAAGACCAAGAATCAGGTCTTAAAACTCATACAATAAGACGGAATGATGAATGAATCCTTGGAAGAAGGAGATAATACAAATGATTCCAAGAAGATGCAGTAGTTAGGATCCATAGAGATGGATCAAGGAAATCAAATGAAAGAAAGAGAGAAAGCCCAAGTGAGGCTGAGAGAGAACATGAAGTTCTCAAGGAGAGAGAAAGATGACCAAGAAGGTCAATTGAGCCACAAAGTAGAATATGAAAACAAGAAGCAACATAGTAGTGATGAGGAAGAAAGAGTGTGGAATTTGGTCCTAGAATACCTCAATGAAGGTCATGAAAAACAAGATCAAGATAAGAAGGAATGTGAAATAGTACCACAATACCTAGAGGATGGTCTAAGGAGTGAGGAAGTGAGAAGAGGAAACTAGGACACTAAGAATATGGAGAAGTGTCAATAGAGATTAAGAGGTGGAAATGACGAGATAATTTTTTTGAAAAGTTTCAAGGAAAGTGTAGGTTTTAAGAGGGACCCAATAATGCTTGGTTCATCTAAGAAAGACAAGAAACCTATGGTTTTTGCAACTAATCAGTTATTTCAGTGTATATTTGTAGGTATGATGAACAAATATGTAAATAAAGACACGCGCAAAGGGAATGTAGGAGAAGAGGACAAAGGAAGGGGAAAAATGGTGCCTATGCAGGCAAGTGGGTGTCTTGAAACACCTCAAGAAGCTAAAATCCAATACAAGAAGCACCTAAGTGGTGATCAAGGAGGTCTAAAATAAGAGAATAGAAACATAGTGCTGCCAAATGTAGAGGTAAAAACAAGTAAGGAGCGAAAGATTGAAATTTGTATTGACGTCAATAGAGGCTTGAAGATGCTAATACAAGAGGGAAATACAAAAAGTAGATTGAAATCAAGAAATATCAGTCAAGAAATATAGAAAGAGGACATATGTAGGTTATAGCTCAAGAAACGAGATTGGATAAGAAAATAATGAGGTCTAGAAACCGAATCTTTACTTCAAGAATGCATGCATGATGAGAAAGATAAATAGGGTATAATGAAGTAAATCACTAGGATCTCAGTCAAGGGACAACAATACTTGTGTAGAGAAGGAGTGAAATTGCATGGAAAATAGGGTAGCAAGGTGACAAGCATACACAAGTATGAGAAGACAAATATGAAGACCAAAAGCATGAAATCAGATCAAGGTATGCATGCAAGAAATGTAAGTACAATTATATGGGTTGAGAAACTTCATTATGTTGATATAGGTCTTTGTAATGGTATATTGCATCAAGAGGATGAGAGGAGTATGAAAACTAAGGATTTCATTATATGGAAGAAGGTGGATCAAGTAAATGGAATAAGACCAAGAGATAAAGATGATTTGATTTCAGCTATGGTAAAGAAGAAGACAAACTTGAAGTTTGATAGACATAAAGTAATAAAAACAAGTCTTTTATATAACCTTGAGATGTAGCCTAAGTGGATTGAATATATTATGTCTGTAAGGAGGAGAGATGTTCAAAATGGAAACACTAATTCAGGGTTGAATATTGACATAACAATCTAAGAATCCAGGTTGATATTTGAAAATCAGATGTTTGTAACATGGTGTGGTCATTTTTGTTTTATGTGGATTCATAGAGAGCTTAAGCATATATGGTATGAATTGATGGAACAACAAGAAACACTCCTTATGAAGTTGACAAAAGGAGGAAAAGTGGAATATTATGTAGATGTCATGACAATAGGACAAGTACAAAATGAACAAGAACAAGATAACAGGTAACATGAAATATTTCTTAGGAGGCTGAACAATAGACATGACAAGGGTAAATATGCAAGAAAGAAAGAAATAGGTTTGAGGATAGTAAGGTATGAGAGAATCATAGAAGACAACACAAATCAGATCAAGAATGATGGTAAAAAAACCATGAACAATCCTAAATTTGTAACAATGTCTACTTACAATCATGAGGTTAAAATGATGTTCATCCAAGGAGTGATAGCATGCCAACACCAAGAAGAAATCAGGAAGGAGATCAATCAGTACAAGGAATGTAAGGTATAGTCCAAAAAGAAAGAAATACAATAAAAGATGAAAGCAAGGATGATAGTGAGAAAAAATTACTTGTAAACAAAAAGTATAGGGAGATACTATGAGTGAAGATAGGTTATACAGTGGTGAATACAAAAACAATCAGCTACATTGGCAAGAAATGATAGTCAAAGATTCATGTGAGAAGGAAAATGAGTTGAACTTCAACATTGAATATTTTCATTTCATTGACAAGATAAAATAAGCTCATGAAGAAGCTATAGAAGAAGATGAAAGGTAGATGGTGTTAGAACAAGTTGAAGAGGAAATTAGGTCCTATGTTTTCATATCTAAGTTTTCCATGAATGTAGTTACTATAGGTACACAAGAGGAAGAAGACAGGGAAGATGTTCTATGGAGATTCATGAAGGTGAAGATTGAAGAGAACCTAGAGACAAACATGGAGATCAAAACCATGAAGAAGAAATGGAGGAAAATGTTCGAGAATGGTAGTTGGGAGATAGAAAACATCAGAAAATCAAGATACACAATCAAGGAGCATAATAAGCAATTGGAAAACTAGAATTAGGAATAATTCTATACTGCATTTGAGCAAGAGCTCAAATTTTTCCCACTAGGGAATTTGATGTAGGAGCATCAAGGGCTTAGAGGTCTTAGAGTCATGAGTGAAATATTTAAGCTTATTTATATCATGTAGATGAGTGATTTTTTCATTTTGTAAATGTGAAAAGTGAGAATGTGAGTGTAAGTGCTTATTCATGTAAGAGTTATAGGTAAAGGGAGAGAAATTGGTTGTTTTCATGCCTAATTAAGGCTATATTGATGTGTAACGAGTGTAAGGAGAATTGTGAATGAGAGTTGGAGAGTTTTGGGGATGTGATTTGATCTTATTCCAATATTGGTATGTAAGTGAGCTCTCTTAGGAGCTAGAATAGGCAACTAGTTGTTCTAGTTAAGAAACTAGGGGAGATTAAAAAAATACTTAGTCATATAAATAATAGAGAAGATGTAATGTAAGCTTGTTATGGGAATGAAGATATTTGATCAGTGTTGTAGGTAATTTGGTCACCTTTTATATGTTTATTTCTTTCATTTTTAGAATGTATATTAGCTACCCTATCTCGAGGTTGAGACTAAGAAAATGACACTCATCATGGAAACGTTTTGGAGCAACTGTAAGTGCATGAACAATTGGAGGAAGGTAAGAGAGCTCATATAAATTTTTATTAACTTTTAAAACCCTTATCAAATAAACGTAGCTCATTTTATTTTCTCTTAGGCCCAAACTAGGGAATCACATATCTAAAATTCTACCCAACAAAAATTTGTAATATTTTGTGCAAATCTCTATCTAGGTTGTCGAGAAAAAGTGTGGTAAGTTTCAAGTGGATTCACACATGTAAAGGACATTCATATAGTTCTTTGTTGTAGATTTTCACGAGAAGGTCTAAAAGAGGAGAAATTAAATGCATACATAACCTAATGGAAGATTCAAACTAATAAATTTGGTATACATCATCTAATTATCATTACAAAGGTGGATCCATAAGAATTAAGGTGAGATCATAAAGGTAAGTGTCTACTGTCATGTTTAAGGGGTAATAAAGGCCTAATTTTCAAAGTACAGTCCAAAGGAAGTGTGATTCCATACAAAGGATTCATTAGAGATTTTGACATATAAGAAAGAACACCTAAAATGGTTTCTGGATCATCCACTAGGTTTGATATTGTTTCAAAGAACTTTTAGATCCAACTCAATTTGTATAGTTAGAGGACTATTAGGAAACTGGGCCTAATGGTTAGAGGGATGGTGAAAACAATGATAAGGGTTGAAGTGAAGGTACTATCCCCTTGTAACATCTTAGTATAAATATCCTAAGTACATAAGCAAGGATTCAAAAGCTTAGGTATAGGTTTTGGGCATTTTTACCTTATAGACCTATTTTGATTGTAGCTAGTGGGGCAAGGGGATAATGATTAAAGTGTGAATAAGAGGATATACGTATGATAAGAAGTGATGTTCTTGAAGAGAAAAGTGATCTTGGAGTGTGGTGATGATAGTAGGAGAGTGATGATTGATCCAAAGGGATTTAAGGTATGGATTGTTTGTTTTCCTTCATATATACTTCAATAGGGTTACATTTTGAAATGTGCATGCAAGATACACTATTTGAATATATTCTATATGAAATAAATGATGATGAGATGGAGGTCCTCATATGTGGAGCAGGGGATATGGAAGATAGTACTCTCATATTAGTGCTTGTCAAAGAGAATGAATTCCTTCAAGAGGTAAGTATACTCAAAATGGAAGAAAGTGATTGAGTTGTGTTATCCCTTGACATCACATCCTAACAATGCCTATAGAATTTACCTAACTCAATAAACACCACCAAGAAAATATCATCATCATCATATAGTATACAATGCACATAAACAATAATGTGACATCAACACAAGTCACTATAGATATACATCTCCTCTAAAATCATAAGTTACAAAATACAATTTTTGGGAGGAAATCCCCCATGCATCACTAAATCATATAAAATACATCATACATCATCCTCGCTATCAATATCTACAATCACAGGAGCTCTTGAACTAGAGGCTTCACCGCTAACTCTATGCCATTGATCTCGGTCTCCATACCTCTCTACCCAACTCTATAATACAACAAGCTCTATTGTTCGCTCCACATATCAGCCCTATAGCTCCATGTAACATGAAAATATATCTTGATCTAGGCATCATCCTACGCCTCTCTCACTCGATCTACCTGCGAACGAGCATCATCACACTCTATCAAGAAAACCATGCACGTCATATCGCTACTATAGCCACTGGCTAAAATAAATGGGAATGCTCACCTATAATAACTTCAAAATACTCTAGCATGCCTCCTCCCACAAGCACATCTCGGGGGCATGTTTGAGTCAACATACGTATGGAGGTGTCCATAACCAACAACCCATACACATCCTTCACAATCCCACAACAAACATTAACTCTTTACATGTTTGCAATTAATCAAGAAACAATTAACAACTAATATTTAACACTATATAATACTTACACCATGCTCTCGCCATTGCTACATTGTATACCTCGGGGTAGGTGCATGTACCTCTACTCCTCCAACTATTGGCCCGGTGGCTGCATCCACTACTAGTGTATATAGAAACACCCATTGGTGTGTTTCCTACCATTAGCTATACACCGAGTGTACCCCAAATCATCCACCTATATGGGCTTTATGGATGCATCCACATCATATGGACTGGATGCTTTGGGTTCTATCCCGTTGGGCTCAGCCTTGCACCTAATTATCTCACTACTCTAGTAAATTGACACCATATTTATGGCTCTGAGGCCCATCGTGGGCCATGCCAAACTCCCTAAATACCCGATAACCCTAGAACAACTCAGTCACCCATGGGAAATGATCCACTAACCACATGGTGCATCATATGCACCACAACTCCACACCATCCTCTATCCATCCACCACCATCTCTATACAATCTCCATATAATGGCCCCCGGGGCCCATCGATCTATCATTTACCTATATGTGGTTATACCCATCCTTGTACTATGGGTACCCACCCACCTCATTGTAAATATATCGGGCTAAGACCAATCAACTTTGTGGCCCACTTAATGGCCTCACTATAATAAAATTCTTACAGGCCCACACATTTAACAAAGTATTAGCTCCTAGCCCACCACCATGATCCTTTTGTGTAAATCTATACAAGTCCCTATACAAATGGGCCAATACACACCATGCCTAGGCATATCTAGTACCATGTTGTGACAAATATCATGCATTTGATAAAAAATACCCACTCCACCACCCTCTAATGCCACCGATGAAGCTATAATCACTACAATAAATTTCCACAATCGCGAAACCCTAGATCTCAACATTCCAAACTAATATGTGTCTTGGCATGTACTCATGTCCCTATGAAATACCATCATGCTTCCCTCATCTGACTACGGGCATCCAATATGGATATGGTCTATATTATCTCTCCTATTATAGGAAACCACAATATCCTATATACATCCTCTAGTGTCACCATCATCTTGCATGTCAGAAACTAGAATGTACAAGCATATGAACACCATTGCTCATACAAAGTTTTTAATATAGGAATATTATGGGGTATCTCCCCCAATCTAGAAATGTGCTGCAATTTGGCATGGTCTAATATATCCCACTCAGCATCTAAAAACCCCAATGTAAGCAATGTACTCAAGTGACGACCCACATGAAACTCTCTGGAGTGTATGTTCCTTTGCACAACAAAAAAAATAGTGAAATTCTTACATTAAAACATTATAAATACTACAAAATCAACATCAATCATCAAACCATAAAATTAATCAAAATACAAGAATTTCACAAAATAGTGCCAACAACTTGCCCTAGGATGCTAGTGCCGGGAGAGCAGAGTCACTAGCACCTGAAGCAAGTCACTAGCACCAGGAACTAGCACCGGGAACTTTCTGTCCCTAGGGATAGAAAGGCCCCGTCCTCTTCCATCTTGGTCAAAAAACCCAAAGCTATATAATTTTTTTTTACTAAATTTGATACAAACAAACATATGGACAAAAGTTTTCAAAAATAATCACACTTACTAGCTCTGCAGTCATCTTCAAAGTCATGACTATCTCCACCCTCTCAAATCTAGTAAAAATCATTACTATAATGCGTGGAATTCTCATAGCTCGAGTTCAAATTTTAACTACTCGGTAAAAATGAAATTACCATTCAATTTTCTACTATTACTATATATAAGAATTCCTATTTACCATCCCGAGCCATACCAAACTTCTATGACACACGTTCTACCTGAAATAACTTGGCTACCCATGGGAACCGGTCCTCCAAGCACATAGTAAATCGAATACACCATAGCTCTACTCCATCCTATGGACATATGCTATAGTCTCGATATGGCCTCCATATGATGGCCCCTAAGCCCATGTAATCAAACATAGAACTATAATTAGTGGTAGTGGTATCCAACCTCCTACTGTGAGTACCTACCCATCTCACAAACAAATATATCAGGCCTAGCTAACTCTGCATGTGGCCTCAATATAACGATGTGCTCATAAGCCAAAGCATGTAACAATGTGGTGGCTCCAAGTCCACCACCATGGTCCTCATGCATAAAATTGTGTAGGTTCTTGTATAAATATGTCAATACACATCGTACCCATGCAAACATCATCCTATGCTCCTCGATACGCTAACAAATATCATGCATCTTATATAAGATGCCCATGCCACCACCCTCCACTGCCACTTATGAAGAAATAATCACTGCAATGAACTTTCACAATTGTGGAACACCTAATCTCAGTATGTTATCTAGACTAATATGGGTACCCGCATGCCTATAAAGTACCACCTAGCTTCCCTCATCTTACTCTAAGCATTCACTACGACCATCACCTATACTCTCTCACCCATAATTGGTAGTTACAATATGTGATATACATCCTCTAGGGTCACTGTCATCTCCCCGGTAGGAAACCAAAAAGTACATGTGTCTACACACCACCTCTCACAAAATGCAGTAATCATCAACACATTATGGGGTACGTCCCCCAATCTCGCTATGTGCCGCAGGATGGCCCGATATAGTATGTTCCACTCAACATCGAGATAAGTGCAAAGTTAACAATGTACTCAAATAAAGACCTCTCATGGAAATCCCTCAAATGAATATCCCTCTACACATCATAAACACTAAAAAAATCACAACATGAACACCTCATATATACACAAAAATAGATACTCATACTAAAAAAGTCATCAAACTCCACATATTTCACATTATGTTGTCAAAATAGCCTCTTGGGTCGCCAATGCCTAGGAGCGAGGTCATCGGCGCTGGCTCGGGCACCGACATCCTAAAGGACGTCAATTCCTTGACTACTCCGCCTAGGTTAGAAATGCCTAAAAAATTCAAAATTGAAAATTTGAAAAATTTGACAAAATCGAACTAATTTCAACATTTTTTTGAAATTACTCGTACTTACCAACTCATATGTCATTTGTGATGCCACAACCACCACCACCATCTTGAACCTAGTCAACCTCGCTGCCCTAATCTGTGGCATCTTCACAAGCTCAGAGCTCAAATTCTCACTCAATCATGGTCCAAATGAAGCTATTCACCTTTTACTATTACTATATATAACAAGCTTCAATTTTCCATTTGACTATGGTTATCATCTTTGAGTGTTCTTCCAATTAATACACAACACATAGTTTTTCTCATATCTTGAGCTTTACTACTCTATTTTCTTCCCGTTTGGGCCATTTAGTTCAAAATTTCTCCTACCATCATACTATACACATTCCAAAATGCTATATTCTAATCTAGAATATTTTCAAATTAACATAAACATAATTTTTGTGACATATACTATACTACATTTTGCTCATTATTACACTATTTCATATCTACTTTTGGCTCAACGTTCGTTGTTTCTACCATCCCCCTTTTTTTGAAAGGGATTCATACAATTAGGATCACCATAAGATCCCTCTCATGCTATTATACAATCACTCGATACTCTTAATACATTGTTATCAAAATTTTACTCATACAACATTCAAAATTTTCTACTACTTTCTATCTATTCCCCCTAATGACCTAATCTAGGGAAAAAGTGAAAATATCACCATGAGTAATCTATCGCATACATTCAATTTCAAAAAAATCATTCAATATTCAAATCAAGTTAATTGATCGGTACGAAATAACATCACTTCATTATCTCTCCCAGATGACCTAACTTGGGAGTTGCATCACCACTTTCCCAGATGACCTAACATGGGAATCATTTTTACATCACTTCTAGATGACCTAACATGGAATCCATCTAGTACTATACAAATCATGACACTCATGGGAGTGGGGAAATGAGACATCATCGCCTTTCCTATAGTACTCCTATATGGGTTATTCAACATAGATCGAAATGAAAAAAATTGGTCTTTATCCGTCTGTAGTGGTAGGACCTTTTAAGGATGTAGTCATAGATGGAGGGTAAAAATAGACCTCTCTCCCTAACAATCTTCCTCTAGTGGCAAGACGCCCAAATCCTTCAGTTTTTCAAACATACAAAATCAGGCCATTAACTGATCACTCCCCACCCTTTCAAATCTCCATTAACAACAAAATCAAAATCTCTAAATTACTCGAATCAAATCATCAATTTCTCCAAGAGTTCCTTACAATGGTTTTCTATCTCTATTTATTCCACATGGATCGACATGCCGATCCATGGTTTTCCACACTATATGTTCTCATATTCTATGTGTACTTCTGCAACAAGGATTCTCCAGAATTCTCACAGGTATGTTCCTTACTTCCTTTACACTACTTGAATTTTATTCAAATAACATAAGCAGGGAAACTATTGACACAAAATCACGCACACATTACTATTTTACTATACTGCCAAGTATGTTATTATATGTATGGATCTTAAGTAAGAAAATTATTCACTTGTGACAAACTTCCTAGTCCATCCGCTTGCTTTGATTGTTTCTATCATTTCTCTCTCTTGCTTCTATCACTTATGTACCTAGTTCTGGTTAGGTCACAGGGATCAGTATCTTTCGGTCTCTTCACATTTTTCGTTAGTTATCTCAGACACCAACACCTACTATGGAAAATAGCGCCTAGGTGCTCCTGTCCACCCTGGGCACTCCTGTCCTCTTTGTTCTTGTTCACATTTTTTGACATTTTTGGTCAGCCTTTTCGGTCTACTTACTCTTATCCTAAGGTCCTAATCGGCATGTCGTGTCACTAATGTTGAAATTCAAGCAAGATATCCCTATATATACACAACATATATACCATTATAATGGTGGGAAATTATCAAGGGCTATCTTATCTACATACTATCGAAGGGATTGCATTTTTGGGCTTAGTACTCTACATACACTACATATGAAGGGAAAGTTCTGAATACTATCCCACACATTTGAATTCTATCTAGCTATAGCCCACTGTATTTGCATCATTGACGTAAGGGAAACCTAATGACACAATTTCACACATAAGTACATATAACTACATGGAGTCTGAGATGTAGTGCAACGCTCAGTCATAAGTTCACTCTATCGAGTGACCATCGGGTCATTTGACTCCCATTTGCATATTTGTTTTAATGATTTGATGTGTTTTGGGGTTTTTGCAAGATATCATCTATTTTGTAGGTTACTGAACACGTTCGACGATAATCCAATGACATACAGGTGACCAACAATGAAGGATTGAAAAAACCTAGTGACACAAGAAAAATCAGATTTTGACCCTCTGCGTAGTCACATGCGCCTATAGAAGGTCTCGATGCCCAAGCACCCTTTCCCTAACCCAGAGCCCTTATTTCAAACAACCTATAAGTTTAAGAATTTGTATCGAGCATTTTGGCCACTCTACCTAGCCTATTCAGATATACTTCGGATAAGCAAAAATTAGATAAGTGCCATATCTTTCTCATTTTGTTATATGATTACATATTTGGAGTGCTTAGCATTTCTATTTTGTTGTATATCATTGTAGTGACTTTGAAATTAGATTTAATATTCATATTTTACTAAATCACTACCCATGTGCATACCCAATGTACATTGCATCCATGTGTGTCCTATAGACACCCCAAAATCACTCACCTATTCCCACAGTATAGTCCTAGTACATCCAATTATTCACCCGGTTGTGATTAGTTGATTAAATCAATTAAATCATATGCATTGTACCCCTATGGATTCATTAAATTAATCCCTAGTACCCCTTTAGCTAAGTCTAATGGTCATTTATTAATTAAATGATTAATTAATTAAGTGTGCACATTCAACAACCACATGGACTCCACTTGGACTCCACATCCTCATCTCAGTCAACTCCACCTAGACTCCACTTCACCAGTCAATCAACTACACTTCTAGAATCCTAGAAAGGTGGGGGCAATTGAATTACATGTACAACCACCTTTCTAGATGCAAATTCTATAATTAATTCATTTATCGCCCTAAATGCCCCAAAAGCTGTGACCTCGTCCAAGGATATTTTTAGTATGCGCATTCACCCGCTTGTAACTAACTTCCAACCACTTTTACCTCTATAAAATTTAGGTTTGTCTTATCCAAAATCCTCCTGAATTATTTTACAAGTATACTATGTCAATTTGCATACAGAAACTCTTTAAGCCAATTGCTCATAATAATATGCATCCCCATTTTGGATACAATTCAAGAGCACCCACATCCATTTACAAGGTTAGACAACCTCTAAGCTCTTACAACCTACTTGAAATTTCCATTAAAAGGTCACAAGAAGGTTGGAATTGTGTTTGTTTATCTTTCAAAGCTCATTACTTTTCTCTGTTTACATTTTGGCACACACAATGGGACTCACGCCCCATCTTCTTTCATTTTTTGTTTCATTTCTTGTTCCAGTGTTTCATTTGTTTAAAAATACATCTCTTTCTTGTGTGTAGCTCTTCCGGGTTCATTGGGGGTTTATTATTGTTTACAAGTGTTTTGCATTTACATGTTTTGAATTTTCAGCAAATTGTTGTTACAAGATTTGATTTTACATGTTTTTTTACATTTTTGCAATAGAAGTTGCTTTAATTTTTGATCTATTGTTTTTTTAAATATTCTTGCTGATATGGTTTTTACTTACTAGTCCTCGCTTCATTTCATGCAAACAAAAACTTGCACAAAAAAGAAATAATAGTTAGAATTTTACAAAAACTATATTTAAAAAAAAAAAAATATAGCTTCTTTGAAATAAATTAGTTTTTATTTTCATAAGTAAAAAAATAAATTGAAATTTTTATTAAAATACTATATCTACCCCCTATCGCTTAGGGAGCTCGAATAAGTGACGAGACCCATCTCCCCTTACCCTTGTCCTAGACTCTACCCGAGCTCACTCGAGCTCAACCCGCCCTTAAAACCCCCATCCCCACCCCGGACTTGACCATCGAGCCCGTGAATCGTCCCCAATGAGTAAATTGACACAACCCCACCATCACATCCTCCCCGAATTCTTAGCCTAGATCCCTAACTCCCATTCCCGGTGGATCCCCTACCATATCGCCTCAACTCCCTCACTTTTACCCTACTTGACAAGCTCGCCTCCCCAAACTACTGTCTTTTCTCTTGCCTGCGGATCTCTCATGGATCCCAACCTCACCCTTTGCATTGTCAACACCCTCCCGAGCCGTGTTCCTTGGCCTATCCCCGAGAAGCTCAAACCAACTCCTTCCACAGTCTACATTTTCGTTGTTCATGAGATTTGCGCACACTAAGCCCCATGTCACCTCCATTTGGACGCCCCATGCACCTTGCACTCCCTACAAGCCTTGCATGCTGCTCATTTCTCATTACATCCCTTTCGACCCTACTAAAAGAATTCCACACAAACACACCCCTGAACATCTCTAAAATTTTAGGTTTATAATTTCCTTGCTAACTTAGGTTTTACTATAGTTTGAGTAACTTAGGTTTTATAACACTCACTTTCTTAGCATTGGTTAATTTTCTCGTAGATACTTAGTTAAATTTCAATTTATTTCCTTAGTTTTATTACTTCATTCCTATTTGTTTATTTAATTAATTTCACTAATTCATTAGGTTTAACTTTAGTTAGTTAGTTTTCTTAACTTAGTTGCATTTGAATTGTTTACTTCCTTTTGTTAGTTAGTTAATTTCTTAACTAGTTTATTTCATTCCACCTTTTCCATTAAATTATGACATTTCCATTACTTTCTTCGTCATTTTTCATAAATTGAACTAATTGTGTATCTTGTTTTTGCAGGTTCCTTGGCATTTTTGACTTACATTATTTTAAATATTTAGACTGTTTACCCATGTCCACTCGCTACAAACATTTCTTTTCCTTCTTTTTCGTCAATTTCACTTAATCAAGCCTAATCATGCAAGTTGCAAATTTAGTGTTATTGGACATTTCAGTCCAATTTTTCTCACTTTTTAGCCATTCTTGTACACATTTAGTCATTTTGCAAACTAGACTAACACTTTCTCACGTGTTTTGCTTGCTTTTTATTGTCATTTTTTATTTTGTTTTTATGAGATTAAGTCATTGTACAATCATGCGTATGCTCTTCCCTCCTTTTCTAAGTGATCTTGGGAACAAGAAACATGATCGGTTCTCATTTTTTATTTTTGGGGAATTAATACTTTTCACTTAATCAAAGCCAACCCACACATATTCTCTTTCCTTACACTTTTTAAGCGACCTTGGAAATTAAGAACGTCGTTCACTTCTATTGTCTTGTCTTCTACCTACCTTAGGTGAATATTCTAATCCTTGTTTTCAGGATCCACTCTTACAACGATTGAAGACAAACACTTTAACTGCAGGTTGCCTTTTCTCATGAGATTCCAACAATTAATTCTTGTGTATAGGAAATTGTGGATAAATAAGATAAAACGAACATTTTTCTACACACTATATTTGCAGGTTTGAATAAGGGTAAAACCTGTCTGCATAACTATGGGAAGTGCCTTGGCATAAGCCATAAAAATATTTTTAGGATTACCAAAGGAAACCCAAAGTAGTTAGCACCTTGAGGGAACTAGCTAACAAAATGGATACCCCCATCCCAACTTACTAGTAAAGACTTGTGAGTTATAGTCACGGATATCTAGTAGTGGCAACCCCAATGTGATTCATTCTGAGCAAAATATTTGCTCAAGTTTTCAAAGGGGGTAAAGTAAATTTGTCATCTCGCAATAACATCACGCTCGCTCGAGTATACTATTGACACCTAGTTGAGAGAGCCACCTAGGAAGCCAAACATTGTCCAAGCGAATCTAAGGTAGAGGCTACAAACAAATAGATCAAAACAAAACTATTTTTCTATTTTTTTCTTTTGTTTTTTTCCTTTTTGGAGTAGTGTTCCACACTTACTTTTTCCCAAAACTCCTTATATGAGATTCATCATTCACGTTTGTATCTTCTCGTAATTTTCAAAAATTCCTTTCTTGAATTCCTCCTTCACATTCATACCTTTTCATCATTTCCAAATGCTTCTTGTTTGGATTCATACTTTCATCTTCTCATCACCTACTTGGATTATTTTTCACCTCATTTTTGATATCCCAAATACTCCTTATTTGGGTTCATCTTCTATTTTGTTTGCTATCTCCAAATTTATCCTTATTTGGACTTGTCATTCACTTATTTTTCTTGTCATATTTTCTCTTCATCATCAATTATTCACCATATTTTGTTTTACTCTCAAAATTCCCCTTTTCAGAGATTTTGTCTCTTTTTCATTATTTCAATATTTTCATCCTCATTATGCTCTCCATTTGATATTATTTCATTCCTTTGTAATTTTCGTTTAGCTATTGGAGTCTTCCCTTTTTCATGATCATCAAATTCTTCCATCTTTCGTACTCACCTCATGTTGAGTTTATCTTCCATTTCATTTTTGAATCAAACATTTGGATTACATTTCCCAAAGTTTAAGTTTCCACCTCCTTTTCGACATCAAGTCTTGAGTTGTGGATATTAACATCCTCACTCGAGCACTTTCATCTTATGCGTTGCACCTTGACATTGTTATATTCCTCTTTGTCACGATCAATTCCATTGCATCTTATCTTTCCTTAAATATTTTATGCTTTCATCCTTTTCTTACGTCCTTTATTTTGACATAATCATCGTTAAGCTATATATGATTGATTTATTCACATCTCTAACGTGATAAACTCTTTATTACGTTTTAGACACTTCATCATATCTTGTTTTCCCAACATTTACGTTGTTGATATTTGAGTCTTATACTTTCCTTAGCCTCTTCATTATTAACTATTTCTTGTTAAGGGTTAAGCACACTAACGATTTGAATATTTCTTCATGCCCTCTTCCCATATAGCATTCAAATTTATAGTGGTAGAGTATATTTGAGATTGATCTATCTTCACTCCTCCATTCTAGCATTCATATTGTTAGAGGTTGAGTGCATTTTAGATTTTTTCACTATAAACCTCCTCCCATATAGCATTCACTTTGCTAGAGGATGAGAAATTTATCTACATTGAAACCCTCTTCCATATTCGAATTCACTTTGTCAAGGGTTGAGTTTATCAATCACTTTCACATGCTTCCATCTTGACATTCACTTTGTTAAGGGTTGCGTCATTCATATCTTCCAAACATATTTCTCATCTTAACATTCACTTTATTAAGGGACAAGTTATTACTAAACTTAATTACACGCCTCTCTTCCATTGTATAATTCAATTTTATATGGTTGAGTTATCTTTCACATCTTTTTTTCTTCCCCCTCTTTTAAAAATGGTGGGAACATGACACAAAGATTATAGTCCTTTTGGAAGAAATGAACAACTTGAAACACTTTTAGAACTGATAGTGAAAATGACCAAAAATATGAGGATGATCAGAATGACATCTCTCCCGAAGAACAATCCCACGTTGAAAATATCTTATGTATGAATAAAGAATAATTTTTTTCTTCATCTCCTTAAGATGGGAGAAAAATTACCCTTTGAATTCAACGAGGATGTTCTACGAACATTACTTGGAAAACCACCACCCAAAAAGGGTGAACCTTTCATTTCAACAAAAATGATGATGGGTCAGGCCCTAGTCACAAAAACAAGGATCGAAACAAATCCACCTCGAACAACACCAAAGATGATGAATCCAAAAAGATAAATCGCGTAGGGAACAAAGGAAAATCAACTACTTTGGCCACCGATTTCACTAAATATCTCATGAATCAAATTAATGAGATGGCTAAGAAACTTGCTATCATAAATTCCAAAGTCTCTAATGAAACCCATAGCAACGAGGAACCAAAGAAAACTAGTGACACTTCATTTAAGAGCCATACCGCACCCCCAAAGATAAAAAAACTATATGAGTGATGATTCCTTATCTATCTTGTTGAAAAACTCACCATTTACATAAGAATGACAAATGATGAAGGGAACCATCTCAGGTATGCAAGATCAACACAAATAATTCAACTTTGAAGAATTGTGTCCTTATCCCTTTGACAAGGACATATTGCGCATACCCTTTTCCAAATATTTTAAGATACCCAAATTCAAAAATATAAGGGCAAGAATGATCCTAGATAACACACTAAGGAATTATATATGGCTTTCCAAGAGGTGGTTGTACAAATGAAAATCAACTCACGATATTCAAGATGCACTCAACCTCTCGAGGTCATGTCGGGACGAATGATGTAGAATGAGTGGATGGCTATGGGTAGTGAAATATAGCGAATATGTGATATGCAGACAAAAATATGTGGAAACGATATGATCAAGCTATCAAGGTAAAGCAATGTCCTTGACTTGCAATATTGGGATCTCATGAAGGGAAAGGAAGGCCCTTCTAACCTGAATGGGTCTAAAGGATGGGTCAGAAATAATAACTACACGAAGACTCCAATCAATGTCGAGCTCCATTGAAATCCTTTCTAAAATTTGTGGGATATGTGGAAAACCAATGGGTTCCTTATAACAATTTCCAAACAAGGTCATGGAATAAATGGGAGAGAGGCGTGGTTCCACTAGCTCTATGGGCGATTAGTTGGTTCAATCTAGACTGTGAGGGCTCGATGAGCTTCTTCATTCGAATGTTTAATTATCTGATAATGTCTGGTGGAAGTGGGGATGTCCTAAAGACTAGTGTATGTAGTCTAGTGTATAAGCATAATTAGTTTTCGGCCTTGTTTGGTTAGGGGACCGTTGGATCATAATCTGTAAACTCTCTTTGGTCATGGTCCTTGTATGGTCATACATGGAATCTAGACTTTGTTGTCAGGGGTAGTCCAATAGTCATAAGCCTTATTGTCTTTGATGTTTAATACGTTCAGTTGTGTAATTTTGTTAGAATACCATGATGGTGTTTTGAGGACAAGCATACAAATTCTAGTATCTATGTACGTAAGCAATTCAGGGCCCGTTTGGTTGGGGGACCCATGGATCACTTTTGTATGTTTGTTCTTGTTGTGGCCCATTAATGGTCATGTATGCATTTAATCTATGGAAATAAATAACAAGCTAATCTAAGAAAATAAAATCTACACTATGTTTTTGTATTTTTCCAATATAAAAGAGATAAAGCAATACAAAGCAATTAATCTAATTAAAAGAAATATTTTTGTGCTTTTCTAGAAATTTTGGAATTAAATGAAGAAATGAAGAAATTAAAGCTTCTAATCCTAATTAACAAATCCTATACAAATAAATAACTGGATGTAGTTATTTATCTATGCAATAGTGTATTAAATCTATTCTAATCAAAACAAAGCTTTTTCCAATTTATAGTTGTGGATTATTAAATATTCTTCTATCTCAGAGACACGGGAAGATTTAAAGCTTCAGAAGCTTTTCTTTCCTTATAACTTCCACGATAGAATATGCAAGGATTTAAGGGAAACCACAATTTACAACAAATTTATTATCAATGGTGATATAGCAAGCTTCCTCTAGATATTCTTCCCTCACAAATCCACAGGGACATGAAGGGAAGGATCTATCACCAAAAAAATCTATAAAAGATGTAAAAAGATTCTTTGAAATGAATTTAACTATTTGCAAAAAAATAAATTGATTTATTCTACTCTATTTGATATGTGTGCATAGGTTTAGAAATAAATAAAGAAATGAAGAAACTCAATAACAACCCCCAACCTAGAATTACAGTATAGAGGCAATGCCAATTGTGGTATCACTTTTTCCCCTCAATTTTATTTACCAATATTTTGTGTTCACTTGAGTCCAGGGAGCTAGGAATGAAAAGGAAACAATAATAAAAAGGTGCTTTGGAGCAATGACAGTCTAGTTGTAATGTAGGTAGAAGAAAGACAATGCAAGAGAATAGAGCTTGGATGTGCAATTTCTAGCAAGATTGTGATAGCTCAACTAAGCAAGATACATAAATAATCTCTGACCATTTGATTCAAAAAAGGAAATGGTTTTATAGAAGGTTGGATGGGCAGTGCACTATCACACTTGGTAGCAATGGGGTGCCACATCAACACATGAAGGGGCAGTTAAATAATCAATTAGAAATCACAAGTGAAAGAGGAGATTTCCACAAGTTAGTCAAGCTTAAAATCATCTAAAATGATTGATAAACGTGTTCTAAAATTGAACCAAGTGAAGCAACACATATCTAATTCACGGATGAGGAGTTATGGAAACTTCATGCATGTTTGCTTCCCTACGTAGGGCGGTGGTTAAAAAATTTCCACCCAAATAGGGCGGCAATTACAAAACTACCTCCCAGAAAGGGTGGTGGTTTTGTAACTATAGGCCAAAACTAAGTAAAAATTGATGCATGAAGTAGAAAAGAAAGAAATGGCTAAGGTAAACTAGGCTACAAATATAAGCTGCAAAGAGGTTAAGGAGCTCAAACACCTTTGGAAAAGACATGAATCATCATTGGGGTTTTGAACCATTTTTTGACAATGTAGCACGTGCAAATTTGGGTGCGTATAGTTGCCTATAGTGACATTTTATTAATGCATATTTTTCCACATAGTCTAGGTCAACAAGCCTTGGATTGGTTCCAACACTTTCTGAGGGATCTACACAAAATTTTGTAGACCTCTCGAGATAATTTTGTTAAACATTTCTCATTCAACCTAGATTCTAAAATTACAATGATGGATTTACAGTGCCAAACAACAAACACATGCCACCTTTACACAATTCCTACAAAGGTGGAGCATGATTTCTAGTCACTTCCCATGTTCTAGTCTTGAGAAACAATTGGTGAGCATCCTTTTACCTAACCTCAATGGTGAGCTATCATTTACATGAAAATGCATTGCCTTAATACTTTTGAAGAATTTATTGAGAAAGGATTATAGATTGAAAAATCCCTTGTAAAAGCTTTGATCAAACCTCATTCAAAGGATAATGGGAAATATAGTACAAATCATAATATATCTCACCAAGACAAATCAAAACACATTAATCGTAATCATAATATGGTCAATGATGGTGTTACAAGAAATTGCAATGTCCATAATGTCCAAAATACTTAGGCTAAACCAAACAAAGGTAAACAACCTCTTATTGTTTCTAGCAAAGAGGTTTCTTCCTCTCATGATTCTAAGTGACATCATTTCACTCCTTTGGGATAACCTCTCTCAAGTGTCCTCCAACAACTCATTAATGCTAACATGGTTACCTATCCCATCACCAAACCTTGGTTTCATGAAGAGCCCAAGTGCACTTGGTATAAAGATGATACTTACTATGACTTCATTGCATTGACGGTCACATAACCAATCGATGCTTTCACTTATGTCACTTTTTCCAAGACCTCATCGACAGTGGGGATATCACCATTGAAGAACCATCACCAAATAAAACACCCAATGAAAATATCAAGGTGTTCTCAAACCCATTTCCCAAACATGGTGCGATAATAAAAATGTTGACAAAGGTTCCTCCACCAATAACACTGATTATAGTTCAATTATCTCATTTATTGAGGAAGTACCTTCTACAATAGCAACCATTAAATTAAAACCTTTGAGTAATGTTGGCCACATGCCAAAAGAAGATATGGGTTCCCGTGGAAAACCAACCTTCTACGTCTTCTGCAGAGCCTCAAACGTCCAAACCAACAGTCCCTCAAATCAAAAGTCAACCTCTAATGTCAAATCTTCCACTCCTGGTTAGTATGACCTCATCAAACAGTTAGCCACCATGCCAGGGCATATCTCTCTAATAGAACTATTAAAAGAGTAACCTAACTTTTAAAAATCCTCACTCGTGCTCTTTATGAAGCACATGTTCCTCCCACTCTCAATGTTCAACAATTTCAAGCTATGATTGCAAACCTTATGCCTAAAAGTCCTATCCTATCTTTTGGCCCTCAAGATATGTTGAACCCAAATTTGATTAACAATAAATCCTTGTAAATTGAATCCTATTTTATAGAACATAAGGTCAAAAGAGTTCTCATCAACAATGGAACAACTCTTAACATTTCTCTATAAAAATGCTCCACTATCTTGGCCATACAATAGATAAATTAGATGCTAATATTATTACCATTCATGGTTATGATAATACCAAGCACCGATCTGTGGTAGCATCACTCTTCCATACAAGTAGGCCCACAACTCCTTAAAAATATATGTCATGCCATTGACGCAGAAATGTTGTATAACCTTATTCTGGGTAGACCTTGGATACACGCGATGCAAGCCATGCCTTCTACTTTCCATCAATGGATAAAGTTTCCACATAATGACAAAGAGCTCATCTTGCATGGTGATACTAACCCCTTTGAATACTGTAAGTTTTTTGAAGCAAGGTACAATAAAGCAAATTATTTTCCATTTGATAATAGCCCAACTGAATCTAGTGCCATACACATTTCTACCAACTGTATTGACCCTAAAATAATGCTACACCCTCACACTTCGTGTCTTCTTTGAAGAATTTACATCTAAGGAATCAATCGAGGTTACATTATCTCATAAAGGCATAGGTGAGTACACGATCGAAATTTCATTTCTTGTTAGAAAACTCCCATTATCACATCACAGCTATAGGTGTCCTAATGCTCACCATCTACAAGAACATCTAGCTTACTATCTCAGAAAAACTATTTGGAGACAATTTGGATATCTATAAGATGAACATATTCAAATCTGTGATAGATCTTGGCTATATGAATAAAATATAGTAGAAAGATATGAATCCACCGACTACACCAAGGCCCATAGAATGATGCAAACCATGAATTGGAAAGGAAGAGGCCTTGTCCCATAAGGACATGGTGTTATTGAACCTATTATAGTTAAATCTAATCTCGACATGTATGGTCTCGTGATATGAAATATTTTAGAAGAGGCTGTATTTTTCGATGTAGTAACTAACGACGAGGACTTGGAATTTGAAGTTGAGACCGGTTCCACACATAGCCTCTTCGAAGACCTCAGTTGAAACTATGATTTTCCTCAAACACTTATCCATTCAAACCCTTGATGGTATTTATCATTCCATCATTGATCGGGACCAACAATGTAATATTTCCATGGATCTCTTTCAAAACAATGAGGCCATCCAAGTGTTCCTTAGGGCTCGAGACCCTTTTCCCTTGTCGGATCACAAGAAGGGTTTTGATGTAAATATTAATGTTACCGCATACTTTGGTGAATAACTTGAAATCTCCAGACCTAAAGAAAAATAAATTAAATACAGAAGGAAGAAAAATCATATCTCTCATAGTGAAAACCTTTCTTAGGTGCTATGCGAGCAACAAAAAATGAAACTCGAAAAGAAAGAAAAGGGTGCATCTCCTAGTGAAAACATTTCATAGGCACTAGAGAGAGAAGATTCAGATCCTAAAATATCAGACAACCTACACAAGCCTATAAAATAATTTCAATGTAATGACAGTTCTAAGTTGTTGGTAGAAGAGACGACAACCATCAACATTGGGACTGAAGACCACCCAAAACTGTTATAACTAGGTGCAAGTTTATCAGAAACTAAAATCAAGGCCTTCATAACTCTTCTAATCAAGTTTTAATATGTGGTCATTTGGTCCTACAAATATATGTTAGGCCTTGATCCCTCTCTTTTGGTACATCACCTTGTAGTGCACCTAGATGCCAAGTCTGTAAAACAAAAACTACGTAAGATGCACCCCAAGCTCGCATTGCTCGTTAAGGCCGAACTACAAAAATTATTGGATGCAGGATTCATATGGTCCATTGAATACTTAGAGTGGATATATAATATGGTGCTATTCATGAAGAAGATCGCCAAAATCTGTATTTGTACAAATTTCTATGACATTAATAAGGCATGTCCCAAGGATGACTTCCTTTTCCTAATATCGACATGATTGTCAATTCTAC
This sequence comes from Taxus wallichiana var. yunnanensis, assembly GCA_018340775.1. NCBI lineage: Eukaryota > Viridiplantae > Streptophyta > Pinopsida > Cupressales > Taxaceae > Taxus > Taxus wallichiana. The sequence goes on from CM031235.1 coordinate 191,106,471, forward strand.
TATGGGCCATGAGATGTTATCTCTTATAGATGGATTTTTAGGGTATAACCAAATTAAAATTGTTGAAGAAGACCAACATAAGACAAATTTCACAACCCCATGGGGGAAATTTTGTTACAAGGTCATGCCTTTTGGCCTTAAAAATGCTGGTGCAACTTATCAATGTGCCATGACTGTTATTTTCCACGACCTTCTTCATGACATAATGGAGGATTATGTCGATGATATTATTGCTAAATAAAAGACTAGAGTGGATCATCCAACAATTCTTAGGCATATATTTGAGTGATTAAGGGAATAAAAGGTTCACCTTAATCCAAAAATGTGTCTTTTGTGTCACTTCAAGAAAACTTTTGGGATTCATTGTCTCACAAAGAGGAATTGAAGTGGACCCTACCAAGGTCAAAGCTATAATGGATATGCCACCTCCTCAAAACCTTTTAAAAATAAGAGGATTACAAGGGAAAATACAATCTATCCATCACTTCATCTCTCAATTGGCATATAGGTTCCATCACTTCAACCAGTTTCTTAAGAAGTATGTCCAATTCAAATGTACATAATACTGTCAAGACTTATTTGAAAAATTGAAAGAATATATATCCTATCCATTGGTGCTCATGCCACATATACAGGATAAGACTATATTGTTGTACACTTCTGCTATAGAACATGCCATTGGGGCATTATTGGTGTAGCACAATGATAAGGGCCAGGAACAAGCTGTGTATTATTTGAGTAGAACTCTTCTTGAACATAAGACCAAGTAACCATAGGTTGAAAGGGCTTGTTTAGCGGTTGCTTATAATTTTGGAAAGTTGAGACACTACCTACTAAATCATACCACCAAGATAATTTCAAGGGTTGACCCACTTAAGTACCTACTTTGTTGAGACCAATCATGACAGGATGGATTTCTAGTTGGATTACACTCCTTAGTGAATTTGACATTGAAATTATCAATTAAAAGGCTATAAAAGGTCAAGCATTAACATATCAACTAGCCGCATTACCCTTTGCCAGTCCACAACCATTAAATTTTGAATTTCCATATAAAGACCTCTTGTACATAAAACCAATCCCCTCATGGACATTATTCTTTGATAGATCTTGCAATATTCATGGTTCTAGAGAAAGAATTGTCTTGTGTACACATGATGGAGACCTCATACCTAAATATTATCACATCAACTTCCCTTACACAAATAACATAGCTGAGTATGAAGCATTGATAAAAATATTACACTTTTCTATCTCTTGCAACCTATAAGAATTGACAATTTTTGGCGATTCTCTTCTCATCATTAATAAGGTTAACAGAGAGTATAAAGTCAAAGATGAGAATTTCTTACCCTATAAATGAATGGTTGATAGTCTTAGAGAGTATTTTTAGATTATCAATTTTGAACAAGTTCCTCACATACAAAACAAAGTAGTGGATGTCATGACAACTATCACATCCCTTCTTTCATTCTACACTAATCAAACTCACAACGAGTTCCTCATTGAACATATTTTGGTGCCCGCATACGAATTGTCAGAGTCCACCATGGTTTGTGAGATTGTTATTCCTGATCATCCTTGGTATAAAGATATATATACCTTCATTCAAACCAAAGCCTACCCTCCTAATTTAAATTTAGCCAATATAAGAGCCTTGACACAACGTGCTTTATGCCTCACCCTTCTTTCTAACACCTTGTATCAAAGAGGCTGTGATGGGACTCTCTTAAGATGTCTTAATTAGGATGAAGCTAATCAGACACTAGCTAAAGTGCATTCAGGTATTTTTGGCCTCATACTAATGGAATGGTCTTTGCGAAGAAAATATTACACATTGGATACTATTGGCTCAAAATGGAGACATATGCATGCAACTTTGTGAAGAAATGTCGGGCTTTCCAAAACACGGTAATATTATTCATGCACTATCTCAAGCCTTGTATCACATCTATTCCCTTTGGCCTTTTTCAAAAGGGGGACTTGATTTAATTGGAAAAATAAAGTCCACATCTTTTGATGATGACAGATTCATTATAATTGCCACTGATTATTTCACCAAGTGGGTTGAGGCTATGCCTCTTACCTACGTTTCCGGGTGTAATATATCTGAATTCATCTTTAACCATATTATCTGTCATTTTGGCATACCTATTACTATTGTCACTGACAATGTTGGTTCCTTTAAAAATAAGAATGTTAAGGCCCTAGCTAAAAAATATAATATCCTCCTAGAATGGGATACGCCCTACTATATACAATGCAATGGGAAATATGAAGCATCAAATAAGACTATCAAATAAATTCTCGCAAAAGACAATCAATAAACATGGATGTAATTGGCATATGTAGTTGTATCCCGCCCTATGGGCCTATCTCACTTCCTTCCATACTCCTACTAGAGCTAATCCATTCTCCCTAGTATATGGCTCTGAAGCCATATTACTTATCGAAGTTAAACTACCTTCACTTTGTTTCTCCCTTCAACACCTCATTCATGAAGAATATTACCATGTTCGTATGCCTTGCATAGTTGGAAATACTAGATGAGAGATAGATTTGCACCTTAGACCATATGTAGGTTAATCGAGAATCGACTATGAAATAATTATAATTGTAAGATCAAACCTTGATAGTTCAAAATTGGTGACTTGGTTCTAAAGGAAAATCATAAGAACACAACTAAACCATGATAAAAATAGGGAAAATTTGAGTTGGTTGGGTCCTTATGTTATAACTTCCAAGTTTGGATCTAGCGCATATAAACTATCTACTGAGGATGGAAAAGAGTTGAAGGAGCCTATGAATGCCATTCATCTAAAGAATTTCTACTCTTAAGTCTCTGAAGAGTAACCCTTATGTTGGGGGCATATTAGTGCGTTCACCTATTTCATCATTTCACCTTGTTTCCCGCTTATATCTTTCCACCTCACCTTGTGTTGCATGTTCTCCTTGTCAAGTCGTCATGCCCATTGTCTACCACTCTTTTTTTTCCTTCCATTATGCTTTCGTCCACTATGTTCATACGTAACATGTTGGTTACGGCTTGGGAATTCCTTTTCCCTCTTATTTTTGTATGGTTCAAAATTCTAAAAATAGCAAAAAAATTACATATGTCTCGCAAACTAACCAAAAAAAAAATAAAATTGTTCGAAAATACAAAAAAAAAAACGTTTGAAAATACTTGCTAAAAACATTTGCAACTATGTACCTTATTTCTCCAATTTCATCATTTGCTTATTCTCAATCATCTAAATTCTTCCAATCAATCACACCACTCTTTGCAATGTAAATTTGCTTAGGGACACCTCTCAGCTTTGGATTTCATTTGGGGGCAACTTGACATTTGTCTATCTATTCATTGTGGAACACACTAGGAATTTCTTTGGACATTGTTATTGTGAACTGTGTTATATTGTTGCTTACTTGTTAGTATTTAACATGAGTACGCATTTTTCTTTGGTTTGTTTTTCATCCGTACTTATTAATTGTTTTAACTTATAGTAGGATTTTTGTATATTCTTAGCTCGATTATCTTATTTTTGTTAGTTTAAATAACCAGTACTTTGTGTATCTGGAATGTTGTTGCGCTTATAGACCAATTGCATGAAATTTATTTACATCTTAGTTCACAAATAGCTTTGGTGTTGATACTTCCTGTTCATATTGGGTTTGTTTCCATTGCTTGTTTGGTGTATTTTTGTCGCTTAGACATGTTTTTTCCTCATGGTTTATTTAATCCATGGAATATTTTAATTTTTACTTGTTTATTCATGTTTTCTCGCATTTCTTGGAATTTTTATTTAAAATCTTTTCAAAACTCGTAAAAATCCAAAAAAATCAAATACTTCAAAAATCCCAAAAATTAAAAAATTACAAAAATTTCGAACAACCATTCACTTATCATAGAAATCCTACAATTGGAAAACCCTTGAAGTGAAATTTTCAAAATCTTCAAAAAATATTGGTAAAAATATACTTTTTAATACTATCCTAATGATTGTTTCAATCTTACAAATTTCACTTTCTTCCCTTTGCACACTTTTCTAATTGGGAAAGTCATAAAGTTACTTTTCCTTTGCGATATAACTTCACTGGGAATTTCCACTTGTGATCATTTACACAAAGGATGCAACAAGAGTGTCATCAGGAGTCACTTCTCTCCTCTCTTCCAATTTGATCCTAATCCCTCTTTAGGAGCATTTGCATCTACTTAAACATATTGTGGCACGCATTAGGGGCATAACTGATTGTCTTCTTTTTCGACTTTGTGTTGCATTATTGATGTTTACTTTTTGGACCACTTGCAAGTAGTGTGATTACATCTTGGTTCTTTTATAACCTTGATGTCTATACCTACTTTGTATATTGGGTTTGTTTTCCTTTTTTTATATTTTCTTTTATCTATGTTTTTCTATGCGCATCACGGGTTAACTATCTTGATTCTTTCATAATCATGGTGACAACTCTATTGTGCAACAACAAAAATAAGGTTTCTCTAAAATTATTCTCCAAATGACGCTCATGCTATGAGCACAGTCCTTTCCCATCCTTGTTCCAATCCCTTGTTTTCCTTCTATCAAGTGGTTGTCCACCACTTTGCATCATCACCCACCCACTTGAGGGGGCATTCCTCTACCATTCTAATCGTTGGGGAATCCAAATGCTTCACCACTTCCTACTTGTTGGGGCATCCAAATGATTCACAACTTTCCACTTATTGATCTGCATGTGTCTACTATATTTAAAGCACTATTACTTTGTAATAACACTTTAAATAGGGGCAACATGTAGAAATTATTCACCCATAGACTCACCTATTCCCAATATTGTCCTAGTACATATAATTATTCACCCATTTGTGATTAAATCGATTAAATCATATACATTGCATCCCTTTAGATTAATTAAATTAATCCCCAGTACCCCTTTAGTTAAGTTAATTATCATTTATTAATTAATTAAGTGTGCACATTCAACAACCATATAGACTCCACTTGGACTCCACATCCTCATCTCAAGTCAACTCCACTTGGACTCCACTTCACCAGTCTAGTCAACTACACTTCTAGAATCCTAGAAAGGTGGGGGCAATTGAATTACACATACAACCACCTTTCCAGATGCAACTTCTATAATTAATTCATTTACTACCCCTAAATGCCCCAAAACTACTGCAACCTCCTCCAATGCTATTTTTAGCATGTGCATTCACCCGCTTGTAACCAACTTCCAACCACTTTTGCCTCTATAAAATGCAAGCTTGTCTTATCCCAAATCCTCCTAAATTGTTTTGCAAGTATACTCTATCAATTTACATACGAAGCTCTTTAAGCCAACTGCTTGTAGCAATTTGCATCCCCATTTTGGAGACCATTCAAGAGCACCCACATCCATTTAAAAGGTTACACAACTTCTAAGCTCTTACAACCTACTTGAGGTTTGCATTGGAAGGTCACGAGAAGGTTTGCATTATGTTTTTTTATCTTTCATTTCTTGTTACTTTTATTTGTTTACATTTCCCATTCCCTATACATTCCAAATCTATAAAATCACTCTCACCCCCTCATTCTAGTCCCTAGCTCTTAGTGCACAAGGACTATACTTGATTTTTCTTTCTCTATTGGTCACATATCTTAGTTTTGCAGGTATGGAAGAAGGAAAGGCTAAGAACAAAGGTTAGATCTAACTTTCTAAAACATTGTTCTAGAGAATTATCAACATAGGAGGGAATCACAATTGCGATTGGCATGTGATCTTCATGTGATTTTGGTGAATCAAAACTATAATTGTCCATCGATATGAGTCGGGTATACTTGTCTTTTCATTTACTATTTTATCATTTTAAATCAATAAATGTATTTTATCTCCTTGAAAGGGTTAGGGGACTAAGGTAGGTCCACTAACCAAAAAAATAAACTAAAAATTTTCAAGTGTGCTTGTGTGTAGGTTTAGATTCAGATCGGAGATATTTTACCTAGTTAATCCAATGAAAGAAAATGTAATTGTCCCTCTTTTAATGATGGAACCATACTCCCATTATTTTTTTAGTAGCATTGATTTGGTTGTTATTATTTGACTAATCCATCTTGTAGGTGATCCAAATCTAGGCATACATTTTGGTGACCACGGTGGGACCATTTTTAGTTGTGGGTATTTCTTTTTATTTTCGAATCTAACATTTCTTTGTTTAGGGTTTTACTTATTCTTTTAAGTTTGTTTTTATTTTCCCTATCATTTCTATTGTAGATATAACACTTGATTTTGTAGATCGACCAAAATCTAAATAAAAAAAAGGTTACGGTGTCAATCAAAATTTCAACTAGGTTGCGATTTATGACACAAAAATCTTAAAATATGATTATAGGGCATTCATAATCTGTGACTATGTTGTAACTTTGTTTCGTAAAACTGACAAAATGGTTTTTTTATTAAAGAGATGAATCGGGAATGAACTACACATTTTATTATAGGTCCGGATAAGGGTAAATACCCGTCCACATAATTGTGGGAAGTGCATGGGCATAAGCCTAGAAACTCATTGTGAGGAGTACCACAGGAACCCCAAAGTAGTTGGCACATTGAGGGAACTAGCCAATGAAACAGGTACCCCTACCTACTTGACTACTATACCCATGAGGATTAGAGAAAAGATTATCCTTAACGAAGAACCTAGTTTGATTGATTGAGCATAATAAAATTTAGCTTGGTTAATCAAGGGGAGTAAAGTAAAGATGAAGATTAGAATTTTTATAGTGTACCGCACTTGTAAAGGTAGTTCTTGGTATTTAGGGAGAGAACATTTTATAGTAATCCAATCAGACCGAGCCCCTTTATTCCAATTTGAGATAAAAACAACACCATTTCCGAGTCATACACAGGACTATGTACAATTCTTCAAAACCATGCTCACATTGTCATATCTATTTATGTCATCCATTATGAGTCCTAATTTTCCTAGACTCACCACAACTGTGACTTTGCTATGACTTTTCCACCCCATTTTTTTCCTAGAGTCAATTGTAATAGTGATTTATCTATATCATGTAAAATCATTCATTATGTATTCTATTATGATTCCCGATTTATTCCAGATCCAGTCATAAGCAAATGTGACCGATCGTTTATTTTTTGGTCTTACCATCTTGCTAACTTGTTCCACTCATGTTTCCAAGTCCTAGTCATTGTCATTCCCCATGGCTTCTAGTCATTTCCATGTTCATTCACATCCTAATTTTCTTCATCAACACCTTCTTGACCACATTATTAAGCTTGAGTCCCAACACTTGGGAGAACTCAACCACACCGAATTATTACCCCATTTTGAATGAGAGTATTCACCCTATGGTATTGCGTCATCCCTATGCACTTTGCATTTCAAATTGCCCATTTTTGACAAATTTTATGGCACTAAAGACCCTCAACATCACTTGCATCTCTTCTACTATGCATGCCACCTTATCCAACATGATAAAAATGTCCTTATATGAACTTTCCCACTTTCACTCATTGATCAGCGTAGTTGAATGTTACTCATGCCTACCACAACATAACCTTTAAACTTTCTCACAACTTGTAGATACCTTTTTATCTCACTCTGCCATCCATATTGCACCCAAAGCAATGCTCGTTGTCCATGTTTCAGTGAATTTGTATCCTATTCTAACCTAGTTCTAATTCTGAAATCCTATCTATAAATGTGTAAAATTTCGGTGAATGCCCCTCTATGAGATGAGTGAGATATGCAAGTAGAACACTCGAATCACAAGAAATGATGAATACCCATTTCAAATTTGTTCAAATAGTCTATGTTGGATAACATGGAGAGCATTGTATAATATGTGAATCCTATATTTTCCTAACTAAGGGGTTTCCATGGTAAGACCAAGAGACATAAGACAAGTTAAACATACAACAAACAATAGTAGTAATCAAGCAAGCCAAGAGGTAAATAAGCATACAAGTAAGTTATTATGCAAGTAAGTAGTCATAAAGTGAAACAAATATATGAAAATAATCTAGAATACAAGTGATAAATCATATAACCATCTAAAAATCAAGCATTCATAGAGGCACCTAAGCATACAAGTTATACAACATATAATTACAAAAGCAATGTCACATGTATTAGTCACACAAGAGGCTAAGAAGACACCAACATGGGACACAAGAGTTTCACACACATGAGAAAACATGAGAAAAAAAAAACAAGGTAGAAATTCAACCAAGTAAGTTAATCAAGTAATAAAAAAGTGATAAAAAATTTAACATAGATGTCGATAAGAAAAATATCTAGAAGACACAAAAATAGAAATATTAATGTCAAAAAGATAGATCATAGAGAGTAAAAGTAGGCGGGATTGATGATTAAGTGAAAAATAACTATAATGAAACAATACCACCCTACAAAATCATTGGATATTCCCCTAGAAGAAGTCAATCCACTCGAATAGTCCAAGATATAACCATCATCATGAATCAATATGTGTATATCTTATATCAATCTCAACATACATTGTGAAGGCATATGTACAAAGTTCATATAGAGGAATGATCTTGATCAAGATAATATGTGATTTAATCTAAAATGAATTAAATCTAATTTTAAAGTAAATACTTGTAAAAATGATATAAAAGTGATAAAATATAGTAAATGGATAAACAATAAGCATGTAAAGATATGAAACCCTAAGCAAGAGGAAGCCGGAGGGTGAATTAGTTTATTTCATGCAATTTAGAGATGATATGAAATGGGAAAATATTGAAACAAGTTGAAAGAAGTGTTTTTAAAACCCACTGGAGATTCTAAAACTCAGAAATGTACAAGACAAAAGTGCCCATTGGAGGACAAGAGTGCCCAGGTGCTAGTGACTGATTTGGGTGCTAGTGTCCATTCAAGTACTTATGTTATGGTCTTTTCTAGGTTAGGGGAGCTTCAAAGTTTATCCTCTTTTGTTGCTCTTGTTTTTCACCAATGTCACTAGTTAGACCTGTAACTTGTAAAATAGATACCTAGATACACACACTCACAAAAAACATCAAAAATAATAAATAAGATGCAGAATGGGAGTTAGATTGACCTCAACAATCACCTGAAGAATGATCTTAAATGACCGAGTGCTACACTACATCTCAAAATCCATAGTTTTGTGTCTAATGATTCCCTAGGTTTCTCTTGTGTAAGTTTGATTAAGCTAAAATATAAATAATATCCTAATCTAATGTAAGTTTGTAGTAAATAAATAATCAATGAAATACCCAATCAACTAAGCAATAAAATATGAAACCCTAATATGAAAAGAGGGTTGGAAGATCCTTATATGATTTAAAGATGTTGCAAGACTATGTCACACTAGAAACCAACTGAACAAGAATGGGAGACCATCATACATGATCCTGAGAAAATGAAGATCCGAGATGTCCGACTAGATCGGGGCATCATTACAGTATACAAAACACAACATAGTACCCATACAATATAGTTTTTAGATTTTAGGGCTCATAATCAAACTCAGGTCCATCACACGAGAGGCCTTACCTAGATTAGCTAAGAACAGGGGGCATATCACACAATGAAAAGGTTCAAAACAATCTACATAACTCTACACAATGGATTTTACATGACAGATTGTCCTTAGCATTAGGGTAATAGTTATAGGTTAGAGGATAAACCATACCTTCCTATCTACACTACTTCAGTCATGGCATTGGATCACCCAAAAACTAGACGGTGGAGAGATATCTTCAGTATTGGGAAGTGGTTATAGGGTGGTGGATAAATCAAACTTTCCTTCCTACACTTCTTTGGACAGTGGCATGAGATCACCCGAAAAAACTTGCACTTTATTGATAGGATCCTTTCTACACCCTTTCACTCATCACGGATCAGGTGCACATGTTCCTTTTTACTTTTTCATACTTTCATTACATTATTTTTACATACATACATGCATATTTACAAACATTTTTTCATATATGCATGTCTATTTGAATACTTGATCATCTTCTCTTTTGCAGGTCCATCTCGTATGGGAAACAAGATCGACATCACTCACATTAACACTATGGTAGGTACATCATATAAATTGAAATCTACACACACGCTTCTACCCTAGGTTCACTCGATCACCTTTTACACTTTTTCATCTTTAGTTTCCATGATAAATCTTTTTGTTAGTACTCCATGCCTTGTCTAGTCCCTCAAAATGATTTCTACATTGATCTACATGGATATTAAGTACACATATCTATCTACTTTATGTTACTAACCATTCTTCTCACCAATATAAAGTGGGGGAAAATGTAGACAAAAAATCACACACTTTGGGTTATTATCTAGTCTCGATCGCATACTAATATTCATATGGTTCCTAAGAAAGAAGAGTACTGATTAACCCATGTCTTTGGCCATCTTTCATTGCTTTCTATTTCTACTTTCAGTCTTACACCTTTATTAGCCCAGTCTATATTTTCATACTTTAGTTTTACCTTTTTTTGGATTGGAGCGCCTAACTAGGATGCCGGTGCTGGGCGCCCTGTCCTCTTTACACTTTACTCTCACTTTTTGGGTCCTTTCTAGCCATTTGAGAATCTTATCTTTTTTGTAAATCATTTTTAGGGTTAATTATGAAATTCAAGTGAAGGAATCATATAAATATAAAGTTATGTGATCATAATAAGGGACCAAGCACTAAGCACTAGCTATCACCACCTAAGGTTGCATCCATCAAGGCTTCTATTACTCCATTTGCATCCATCTAGCTCCATCACAAGGGACAAAGGCTAGTTATTCGCATCACACTTCATAGGAGGGGAGTTTATTCTATTCCATGCACACATTATTTACATTCTATATCTAGATATTACTTGTTATTCACAAAGTATGACATGCACAAGGGTGACCTAGGAGCACTATTGAAAACACAAACACATAGAGAACTACATTGGGTATGAGATGTAGTGCAGTTCTCAAATCAGTAAGACCATCATTGTGGCATATGAGGACATTCCAAACCCTTCATTTGAATCTTTATTTTCTAGGGTTTGATTCTTTGTGTGGGGTTTTGCAAGTGATTCTTCATTGTAGGTTTACTGGTGATAACAATGAAATATATGCGACATACATGTGAAAAGAAGCATGTTGGTTGTGGATCTTGATAGAGATGGGGGTTTCAATGGGGGCTTCGCCCCCTTACGAGGTTCGAGGGCCGTGTGCCCGATGGGGATTTGGGGCAACGACCCCAAAAGCCACATTTTATATGTATTTATACATTATGAAATATGGATGGTTCATTATTAGGTCACAGATCTAACAGGTGGTTTTCTATGTTTCCCCAAAATGATAAAAACCCTAATATCTTGAAAGGGTCTTTATGTATGAGGCTCATTGTATCAATGGGGGAACTATGAGAGAGAGTTTTCTTTGGATTGAATAAAAGGATTAGTTGTTTTTGGTGGACGTAGCCCATTTTGGATGAACCATGTTAAATCTGTGTCCATGTTTTATTGCATTCTTTTTTGTTTTACGTTTTCTACATTATTCATTGCATGCTTGTTTATCTATACAATTGGTATAATCCTAACAAAGTGAACAAGTGTGAAGCTTTAGTGACCCTGTTGGAACTAGGTTCTGGTCATTTATGTAGACTAGGGTGCCCAACATTTAGACCATATCACCCCCCAGGTTCCCCAGTCTAACCATTTCCACCTCTACTACAATTTTCTATGGTCTGTTGTGATAGTATGCCTTGTTGTTTCATGACACTTTGCTCGTCGTAGGTCACCTGTGAGGTAAGCAAAGTTGAGGTAAGTGCCTTATCCCTCTTATTTCATTTCATTGATAAAATCAAATAAATTATTTAGCATTCATATTTAATTTTTAACATTTATGTACATCTTGATTCATATATAAAATTTAGATTTTATTGAATCAAAGTTTCACTATGATAGTGTGCTAGATCTAGATCACTTCAAGTATGAAAATGTGTGAGATGGAATAGAATGAACTTCCCCTCCTATGATGTGTATGCAAAATGATGTAGCCCTTGTACCTTGTATGGATGTGATAGATTGATGATTTGTAATGCTCTTGTTCTTTTGAATACAATATAAGGTGATAATAGATAATACTTAGTGCTTGGCCCCTTATTTGAGAGCAATAACTAAGTATATATATATATATATATATATATATATATATATATATATATATATATATATATATATATATATATATATGATTCCCTTGTTTGAATTTCGTAATTGACAACTAAAAGGCTGACCCAAAGTTTTAAAAGGTGACCAAAAGGTAAAAGAGACCCAAAAGAGTAAGAAGAAGATAAAAAGGTGGAAGAAGAACCCAAGAGGATATGAGTGCTTGTGTACTTCTTTCCGATCATTGGTACTAGTTTCGAGGTCATAAAAGCTAAATCGGTTAAGTGTCGAGTCAGAGTTGTAAGATATGTAAGGCCAATAAAATTGTAAGAGACAAAACAAAAGGACCAAAATAAGTTGTCAACCACTAGTTTTATTTCTTAGGAATCATGTATACATTAGTATTCTTTAGGACCTAGAAATGTACCCAAGTGCATATAATTTTGTTTACAATATGCCAAATATCTTATATAAAGTGAAAATCTAACATATCTAGTTATACGCTAAGTTTGAATTTTGTATTTTTGTAAATTTTTGATTTTTTTATACTTTATAAGATATGTCATGCACAAGTAAGAGAAAATCAAGTGACACTCTATAGAAAGGGGTCTAGTAGATACAAGGTACACCCTATAAATATAAGGGGCTTGTTTTATACAAGTGTATTGTGTGTTGTAAGAGTAGGGTATTCTAATGTGATTTCAATATGTATAACATATGACACAAAAATGAATTGAATACAAAGGGATTACTGCACATGGAATAAAGAAAATTATACGAGCAAGAAAAACATCTAAACCATGAATTAGAGGGATAGAAAAACTAGTGCATCCATGGAAAGATCAACGATAGTGAAAGTAATCATAAGAAGTTTCAGTGTGACAAGTAGGGATATATAAAGCATTGGATATAAGGGATGTAAAAAATACTCAGTGCCATGGGGCTTACTTGTATTAACCTTAGAAAGAGGGAGATATAACTAGAGGAAGGTTTAATATAGAAAAATTGGTAGTATTAGGAAACATGTATGAGCTCGTACAAAATGTCACATGTAGATATATAAGGAGCTATAGGAATAGGTATTATAATTTTATAAAAAGGGTGGAAGGTTTTCCCTAAAGAAATAGGATTATTATATGTAGAAATAATAGGTGTGATGTGAGTCTCAAGCAATAGATCCTCTAAACATGCTAATCAAGGTGTAATAGGAAGCTCATGAGGGATATATCCTCTAAATGTTCCAATATAAGGTGCAATAGGAAGAACATGAGGGATGGATCCTCTAGATGTTCCAAGAAAATGTGTAATAGGAATATCACGAGGGTTAGATCCTCTAGATGTGCCAATAGAAGATGCAATATAAGGCTCAAGAGGGATATATCATTTAGATGTGCCCATAGAAGGAAATGCCATAAAACTATGCATTATGGGTCTAGTATGAGTTGTAGGCTCAAGAGATACATCATAAATAGTATCATCCAAAGCATTTTTAATGTCAATATAACTTGTAAGTGTAAAATTTTCATAACATCAAGATTAGAATAATCCATTGTAACATGTTCATTTGCACTAAGAGACAAATATTTAGTGTTAGTAGTATCAACATTTTCATGTAAAAGAGAAGTAGTGCAATGAAATTTATCATATTCAAATGTATTAAGAATAGGAGATATGGTGGATTCATTTTTAACATTGTCCATAGAAATACTATAAGTGAAAAAATATTAAAATTTATCAGTTGTTATTGTGATAATTGTATAATTAGTCATTTCAAGAGAATGATCTCTACCATGTAAATCATGAAAAGTAGTATTTGCACTATTACTATCACCATCATCACAATTGCAAACATAAATAGAATGTGCGCCATGTGGAAGCTCAAGAAAGTGTGCCATGTGGAATCTCAAGACTAGGTGCAATGGCTAGATACTAATAAGAGAATCCTTGAGGATGGGAGAGGAGAAAGTAATCTAGGAAACAAATGAACAAAAAAATCTTAAAGATGAAATTGCACCTCATGTGGGATTTTATGGAGAGGGGCCTATTTTTTCCATCAACTAATATAATTTATCTTTTATTATGGGATGTATTCAAAATATCTCTAAGATGTACATTTGGGTGTGGACCATGATAACACAAAAGAGAAAAAAATTAGGGCTAGAACAAGGATAATAGAATAAGGAGGAATGAGAATCCCTAGGGAAACTAGGGTTTGAGAATGATTTAGGTTTACAAAATTATTTAAATAAATGTAATCAATGAATGGGTTAAAGGGGTTTGTAAGAGGTTATATATTCAAATTTTTAGTTAATAATCAATATGCAAATCAAAATATAGCTCCAAGTGATAAACAATGTAAATGATAATAAATGATTGGTTAAATGAAAAGAAGGAGTGTACTTAACTAATATAGAGACACAAGATAATCTAGATGCGTAGAATGACTGTGGAGACTTGGAAATGCTTCTCTCCTAAATTGAATCTAGAAGATGACATGAAACATGGCCATACAAATTAGGATTGTAGTGGAGTACATTCTTGTCCCTTCTTGTATAATTTTATACCCCTTTATGTTAGGGTACTATAATTTTTGTTCTCATAAGTGATCCAAAAATATGCCTCATTGTCATAGATTATGGTTCTCAGAAATGTGACAATGCCTATAATGACCTAGAACAAGTACAAACCCTATATTCCTATAACAAACTTCATGTAACCATTAGATAACAAAAAGATAAATTTGTGTGTGGTGAGGATGTAATCAACTTGGTGGTTAACCCTTGAAAAATATGTCTAAATACTGCACTACATCCCATTGATCATGAAAAATCCTCATGTAGTTATCTTAGTGTAGGTGCACATGTGAATGTAACTCTAAGCCAATCCCCAAAGGTTTTCTTAGATATCTTGACAAAAAGATAATGGGTGTAGCTATATATATATTGAATGTAACCTTCACAACTGTGTGTACAATGATAGTGTGTCTACACTTAAAATAAATAATATTTGACCCTTTTGATGTTTAGTAATTTTCAACCTTAATTTGACCTTAATTATGCTCCACTTTTAATTAATTTAATCGATTATATTGACAATCGAGAAAAGTGTGTAATAGAGAAAGTCATGTTATCGAAATGGGAATACAAAACCTTGGCTTAGGATGAGTGCACAAGTCATAGTGTAGGATGAAGTCAAACTTTTCATTTCCAAATTATAAATTTCCAAGTTTGTGTGTCTACATTTATCTTCCTAAGTAATATCCATGATTCTTAGGGTTTTAGCAAAGGATAAGCATATTCATGAGCATTATAGACACCAAACTATGCAATTAGTACTACTATTACATCATGCCACTAGTATTCATTATATGCATGATTTATAAGCAAGAAAAATAGAAATTAACAACTCTTGTTTTATTTTAATTCACATTGCTTTATCTTTCCATGCTTTCGTCATCTAATTTTATGGAATTATCCCTCTGCTTTTGGACATCACACAATGTATTATGTAACTTAGTATTTTTATTTTATCTTTGGAGCTCTCTAGACACTAGCGCTCAGTAGGGACAAGAGCACCCCATGAACTAATGTCACCTTTGTGCACTTTTGTCTCTTTACCTTGTTTTATTATGTTTAAAATGCCACATTAATTGTTATATTTTTCTAAATTCCTACTTATCACTTTGGGTCAGAATTTTAGTTTTTAATGATGAAATTCAAGAAATATGATTAAGAAAATATATAATTTATAGATGCTTAATACTAATTGCAATGTAGCATAAATGAATAAGCAACGAAATACAAAATTTGATCCAAAAAATAAGCAATTAAGATTTAAACCCTAAGTGTAAATGAGGACATAAAATGACTTAGCTGATTCAAAAATAATCCTTGACTGTACCAAAGTGATGAACTAATGAACAGAGAGGGAAAACAATCGCATTGAGCCTCAAAAATTGCAAGAGTATCGGGAATGCACAGACTAGGGTGCTCATGCAAGGTTGAGGGTACTTGTGACTTCTCGAAACTCGAAAACCACCTTCACAGGTTACAAGATGTTCTTTGTCCTTTTCTTCTTGTCACTAGTATGTCACACCAAGTTTGCACATGTCACATCTAACTTGAAATGAATAAATGAAATGTAAAACCATCAAAAGAACATCAAATCCCCAAAAGAAACTAATGCAAATGAGGGTTTAGATTGTCCTCACTTGTCAAACAAGTTATCTTACAACTAAGTACTACATTACATCTCAGACCCAATGTAGTTCTATGTGTGTGTGTGTGGAATTGTGCCCTAGGTGGATCTTGTGCATGTTGCACTTGATAGTGAGAAAGTAGCTAGATGTAAGAAATGTAAATAAATGTGTGCATGAAAGAATGAACTTCCCCTCCTATGCATGTATGTAGAAGTATCAGTCCCTTGCCCTTGTGTGTGGATGCTAGATGGATGCTTGAATGCTCTTGATAATGGCCTTTGAATGTAACCTTAGGTGGTGATAGTTAATGCTTAGTGTTTGGTCCCTTATTATGATCACATAACTTTATATTTATATGATTCCCTTTCTTGAATTTTGTAATTAACCTTGAAAAGGATAACTAAAAAAAGGATAAGATGTTAGAATGGATAGAAATGACCCAAAAGATGTGAACAAAGTACAAAGAGGTTAGGGGCACCTGACACCTGGCATCTACCAAGGTGCTTTGGTGTATAGGATGAGAAAAATGAAGTATAAAAAGACATCTTTGGGAAATCATTAGCGTAAGATAAAAATTGGAAATAGAAAGTAATCAAAGATGGCCAAAGACATGGGTTAATCAATAATTTTCTTACTTAGGAATCATACAAATAGTAGTATGTGATCAGGACTATATAGATACCCAAAGTGCGTGATTTAGTGTCTACACAAGAGAATAATATATATACATGACTTAATAACCATTTTAAAGGGGTAACTAGGACACTAAGAGACAATTGGGATATTACTTACTATCTACTACTTGGACAAATGAAATACTCAAGGACTACATTTTGGGCTGCATTATCATTGTATATAAGAGGAAACATTTTGAAGTCCATCACACACATTCATTCTATCAAACACACCTGAAACTAAATTGAGTTTGAAATGTAGTGCAGCTCTTAGGGAAAATTACATTAGGGTGACCGCTAAGGTCTGTATGACTCAAGCATATGCATATTTTATTTCATTTAATGTGTGCTAGATTATTTTACATGTAGATGGGGTTTATTTTGTAGGTTTAGGTGTGACAAGAAAACCATACGACAAAGTCGAGTGAGACAAAGTGAAGTGAAAGAAACATGATAAGACATTGAAAAGACCAAATCTAAAGCTACTGCGAGGACACTAACACCTAGCTCGGTCACTAACACCTGATGTGGTCCTATCATCTTCTAGGAATTTTTGTCCAAAGTATAGTTGCAAACCACTATTTAATGGAAAAATCACATACAATATATATCTAGCCCATCCCATCACTATTTCAGCCTAGAATCAAAGCAGATACAGTCAAATACAAGCTAAGTCACTCTCATTCTCTTATTACTTGTACTTATATGTCATTTCATGTTGTATCTTGTATATTTCGACATTATTTGATTGATCTCAATTCTCCGATATAAGATTTAAATTTCATTAAATCAATTGGTGAACTCAATATGTACATTCCCTTTATCAGATATTTCGTTTTCCAAACCCTAGTGGCTCTAAGTTTTTCACTATTTTATGCCCATTACCCATAGTGGTCGATTTGGTCCTCCTCAATATACTAAACTCTTGCCTCCTACTCATAATCACTCCAAATATATGGATGATAATACCCATGAATATGTCATTCCTTATTCCAATTAGGTGCCCCTTCATAAGATAAAATATTCTAATAGTGAGAACAACTTCCGGTAGTGAGCACTCTTATGATGAAGACACTAATGTTGATCAAGAATAACTTGATGCTCTCACTAATTTTTGTTCCACATTACATGACAATCCTACTCATGTATCACATATTCTTGAGGATTTATTAGTATCCTAATGTTCTCATGATAATGCTTCCCATGTTAGTATGATTTTTACATTAGGGGTCATTGATGTTTCCACTTATTCTATTCCCTTTTCTTCTTCTCCCACTGATATGGGGGATTCTATCCATATTCCTATTCCTACGCCTACCAATAAATTTTCTTCCCCTTTCAAATCTCATATCCAACCTAACACTTCTTCAAGCACCCATGCCTTAGAGTCCCTATACCATGATTTACAGGCCCAAATTCGTTAATTACAACAGACCCATTCTTCTCCCTCTCTTGATTCTTCACTTCTCCTACATAGTCCTCTTACACCCAAATTTTCCTCTTATCCACTTCCTTCCAATTTTGTTTCACCTAATTTTCCTCTTTTTTATGGCCATGGAGATCCACAAGAGCATCTTAGATCATTTCATGTTGCATGTTTGGATTATGCTTGTGATGATACATTATTGACAAAGTTGTTTCTTAGGAGCTTACAAGAATATGCTTTGCGATGGTTCTATGATTTTCCTCTACATTCTATTGGATATTTTAGTACTCTAGAAAATATAGTTTTGGCTCTCTTTTCTAAGAGTATTGGAACTAAAATCTCATATGTAAAAATTCACAAAATGAAGAAAGGATCTAATGAGTATCTTTGCGACTATGTTTTACGCTATAAGAGTAATCTTTCTAAAATAAACAATGTCTTGGCTGAATCGTAATGTAAGATCTATTTCTCCAAATTCTATTACATCATCTATAAGAATGTTTTCTCTTTGATTATTTTCTATCTTTTGATCACCTATTTCATATTCTTAAGGAACGTGAAACCAAGTTACTTTCTATGGGAAAGATTAAGTATGGTGATAATACTTCCCATCCCTCTAGTAATAAATTTCAAAGAAAAATACCTTCAATAGCAAGTCTAATGAGCCTAATCCTACTTGTCAATGTTGTATCTCAACCAATAAAGCTCTAACTACAATCTACATGATGTAATTTTACTAGATTACCATATCCACCTCATATGTTGTTGCCTCAACTCATTGAAATCAATTTGATTTCTCTTCCATCTCCTCTTGAGCTAGATCCTAGTCGTTCTTGTGGAAATATTTATGATGAAAATGCACATTGTAATTACCATAGGTGCAATGGCCTTTCTACTCATATATGCTTCAATATTAAGCATTAATCCAAGATTTGATCGATAAAAATAAAATTGAACTACCCGAGCCTCCTATTTCTAAATCTACTAATGATAATGACAAGCTTAATATATCCAATGGTCTATTACCTAACGATGACTAAAAAGCTCATGATTTTTCTTCTAATCATGCCTATCATGCAGTTCCACCTCCATCATCTTTGATCTCCATCTAGAGTTCCTTGTCACTACAAATATTCCACAATCACTTATCACTTTCATTGATGCTGATTTTCATTCTTATTTTTCATCACATAGACTTTGATTGATGGTTTTGTTGGTACTCATGTTGTTAACAATTTTATGGTGCATTCTACTTTCAAGTGTAACGCATATTCACTATATTTATTAAAAGCTATTATTTTTATATTATCTCAAATGACATGTAGATCATTTACTTCTCGTGGACGTGTGGTTCTCCCTACCACTATTGGCCCTCTTACTATTTTTATGCATTTTTCAGCTAGATATGGGGTTTTGAATTGTGACATGATCCTAGGACTTGCTTGGGTTAGGGATCCTAAAGTTTTCCCTCTATAAATTTATCTATGTCTAAAGTTTATCCATGACCATCATGTTATTACCATTCAAGTCATCCTACCACTAACTCCTTTATCTATGGATTCTATTTCTCCTTAATCTTCAGATTGATAATATACCTACTTCTACATCTATTACGATATTCATGTGGATTTGAAATATAATACTTTTCCATCTAGGGCTCTTATTACTCCTTGTGCTAGTTCCACATTTCTACCCATATATCATCCATATGTAGTTTCTTCTCCTTGGCCTCATCGAATCTATCTCTCCCTCATATAGGAGTAATGTTACACATGTCACATCTCAACCTACATCATAGTATCATTCCCCACATACATGATACGATCGTAATCTATATACTATGACACATATAATATCTCATGGTCTTAGGCAATTTGATCATGATCACATGCTTTCCTCTTATACATTAGCGAGATAGTGGGCCCTCACCTCTCTGCCATTATTGGATAAGTCACTCTAGTATACAAACTTGGGGGAATATAATTACCCTCGCTCATGATAACACACTCTTATTCTAGGTTCAAACACATCTTAAGGTCATGCTTCCATGCATGAACCTCACTTTACATACATACACTAGGGGGAAACCTTAATTCCCTTCCCTAGTCAAAGGACCTCACATTCTAATAATACAAAAACATTCAAATATTTGTAAAAATATAAAACACATTAGCTTAGCTCTTTGTTGGATGTATCTTTGCTTACTTATACTATACCATGTTGCATTTTGTTTACCATGCTAGCTTGATCCATATTATGTTATATATTATTCTATACACACATGCACATTCACATGGTACTTTGAGGTGAATGTAGGATACCTATAGGTCATCAAACAATGCATGATGCTTTAAACTATTCTCTACTAGTTCCACTGAGGCTCCTAGGGGCATCTACTTTCCATATATTTCCATATTCATGTGACATCGATGCAATATATATTACTGTCATTTCTATTTCAGCTATACACCTTGTGACATGCTATTTGTTATCCTAACATGCTAATGGGTGATTCATGTGTAGCATTTATCTTACAGTGCCTACTTCTAACCATGGTTACATGATCATACTAACTGGATGTGTTTTGTTTTCTTGTGACTTGTTCTCCATTGTTTGTGGGCTATGCCCTATTATTTCTTACTTGTTTTCTTCAATGGACATGAAAGCCATGCGTGTCTTGTGACATCTTGAGTGGTGTCCGTGTATTCTACAAGCTACTTGATGTGTTTATTTTCCATGTTAATACATGTTTTGACTAGTTTATATTACATCATGCCATGATTGTTTGTCACTAACACTTTATGCTAGCTTTTCCCATTGTTTTACATGTGCCATAGTTGTTACATGCACATTATCTATCCCCTATAAGAGTTATTATTTAGATGTGTACATCAACGTCATGTCATTTTATTTGGACCACACTCACTTGGATCCATCTCACACACCCTAAATGAGGGGGCAACCATCAGGTGATTATTTTAGCCTTTTAGCAATCCAAAAATTAGATACAATTTTTTTGTCCAAATAGGAGGTAAGAAAATTGTTCGAGAATCATACTTGATCCAAAAGTAGTGCATGGATAAAAATACCCAAATTAGTCGGGAATTGTGGGTGCTAGTGTCCCACCTAGGTGGTTCTTTCTTGGGAATTAACATGTACCTTACAAGCTGAACATTTTCTCAGTGACAAGTTTTATCAAAATCCAACAACAAATACTTAGTTATGGGCTACTATCCATTATAACGGGGAACAAAATTAGTGGAAAGTTTCATACTTTGAGAAAGGGAACTAATTACTCTTCTTTCTTGGTTTACATATTTTTCTATTAGTATCAAATAAGGAGTGGCATATATGGAATATACAAAGACAATGATATGTATGGAACAAATTTCCATATGGGGCTAGTTACTTATTGGGTTAGTGGTCATCTACAGTGGTACTTATTCATGGGGAAGCATTAATGGGTGGAGAGAAAATACGACAACTCTCCCAATAATTTTCCTTTAGCGAGAAGGATACCTAAATCCTCAATGTCATGATAAGACACCTAAATCCTCAGTATATTCACATCAATTTGGGAATTGATCACTCTCAATCCTTTCAACCATCTCCAAGGAAAATTTCTCTAAGGAAAAAAACAAACATGGACATTCTATCCTTTCTCTCTTGACATTCAGTCTACTCATTGTCCTTGATTCACTTATTTTTCATACACATTTATATTTTGATTCTTTTAAGTTAAAGTTTAATTTCATATATCATGGTCACAGACTACACTTTTCTTCTTTTGCAATTCCATCCTCATCCTGAAAAAAGGCAAAAATAAAAGAAAAAGGAATCATCTCAAGCACAAAGAAAAGGTAAATTTCAGTTACAAACATAGATATGATTTACACTACATACACGAGTCATCCCTAGGGTTCTCATCTCCTCTTAGACTCCACACTATACATCATATAATCTTCGTTTGGCATGATATCGGTTACAACCTTATTTGGATCTCCACAAGGTACACTCTTCCTATCTACTTTATGTTACTGAATATTCATTCACCAACATAAAGTGGGGGTAAATGTAGACACCAAATAATGCATTTATTACTATTACATTATGCCTCTAGAATGATAGTAAATACATGATTCCTAAGTAAGAAAAATAGACATTAACAACAATATTTTTGTTTTACATTGACATTACTTTATCTTTCCATACTTTCGTCCTCTACTTTTATGGAATTATCTCTTTGATTTTGGATATCACATAATGTATTACCCAAATCAATAATTTTTGTTTTATCTTTGGAACTCTCTAGAAACTAGTGCCCAATAGGGATAGGAGTGCCCCATGCGCTAATTTACCCTTTGGGTACTTCTATTCCATTCCATTATTTTCCCATGTTTGAAATTCCACATTAATTGTTATCTTTTCTAAATTCCTACTTATCACTCTGGGTTAAGTTTTTAGTTAATAAAAAAATTCAAGCAAGAAAATCATATATATACATGACTTAATAAATATTTTAAAGGAGTAACTAGGAAACTAATATGAAATTGGGATATTGCTTCCTATCTACTACTTGGACAAAGGAAAAAGTCAAGGAATGCATTTTGGGCTGAATTATTTACTATATAGGAGGGGCAAAATTCTGAATTCCATCACACACATTCATCTTGGGGAAAATTAGTTGTAGCTCACTATCTTGGTGTAATTGGAACAAGGGAAACCTATCTTCAAGGGACATGATTCTATCACATACAAACACACACACACCATAACTACATCGAGTCTAAAATATAGTGTAGTGCTTGGTGACAATCACATTGGGGTGACTGTCGAGGTCATCTCGACTCAAACATATGTATCTTTTATTTATTCTAATGTGTGCTTGAGTCTTGTGCAAGTAACTAGGGTTTATTTTTCAATTTCAAGCACACCATGAAAAACCTACATCAAAGTTAAAATGACACAAAGCGAAGCAAATATGACATGATCGGACACGAAAAGACCATATCTAGAGCTACTACTAGGGTACTGCACCGAGGTACTCCTATCCTCTTTTGGGTGTTTCGTCCAAGTATAGTTGTAGACCACTTTTTTCTAGATGAAGCACATACAATCCAAATCTATTCCATTCCATCACTATTCTAGCCTAGAATCAACCAAGACAATAAGATATAAGCTAAGTCACTCTCATTCTCTTGTTACTGTATTTATTTTCCATTGTATGTCGTATCTTGTGTATTTGTGATATTATATAATTTATCTTAGTTCTACGATATATGATTTAAATTTGATTAAATAAATCATCACATCACATCACATCAAAAATTTCTTAGCCAAATTCTAGCACATTATAAACGGAAAACATACACCAAAAAAATTAAGAGAGATTTCATAAAAAGAGAATTGACACACTCGAACTAGTACTAAACCTCACCCTCACTCCCAAACTTGACTCATCAACATTTCAGAAACTAAATTCTCCATGTTTTTTTCTAAGATTGTTCTTATCCTATTCAAATGTTTTGAGATATCATCTCATTCATTTGTTAGTGGAATTATGTTGGATATTTCCTTACGCCTTTTCACTCTCCCCTTTTAATATCAGATAAATCTATTGTATTTTAGAATTTGGCACGGGACTATATGGGTTTATACAAGTAATTCATGAGATTAATCTAGAATTCTGGGTGAGATACTTGGGAGTTGTGTTTTGTTTTGGATTAATTTAGTTGAGTATATTAATGAAAAATCAAATTGTACAATAAATGAAGTCACATAATGGAAATAGGAATACAAAACCTTAGCTTAGGATGCATTCACAAGTTAGAGTATAAGATGAAGTCAAAATTTCATTACCGAATGATAAATTTACAAATTTGTGTCTCTACATTTACCTTCCTAAGTTATTTCCATGATTATTTGGTTTTGAGAAAAGGAGAAGAATATTCATGAGTATCACTTCACATCAAAAAAATTATGGTCCAAATTATAGAAAATAATAGACATGTGTTAGGAGAACACACAATTTTTTTTTAACAGAGCTTTCCTAAAAAAGAACAAACTTGATACACTCAAACTAACACTAAACCTCACCATCACTCCCAAACTTGACCCATCAAAATTTTAGACAACCAAATTCTCCATGTCTATTTCTAAGAGTCTTATGATTATATTCACATGTTTTGAGATATGGTGGGAAAAAATGTGTCTAGACAACATGTACTCTCATCATCCATTTAACTAGGGTATCGAGGCAACGAGTAAGAGACACACAAATACTAGAACAAAAAATAGAATTAAAGAGGGTACATGGACTGCTAAGATCACATACCCAAAGGGAAGTAACCCTTACACTAGGACAACCTAAGGTTTCTAAGGCCCTAGGTCAAAGAAGAGGAAGGAACCCTATTGAGGTATCAACACTATGGGGGTGATGATGAACAAAATAAGCATGCAAAGTCTATGCTAACCAAAGTAAAGCATGTAACATGAAATAAATAACTAAAATACAATATGCTAACCTAGCATGTGCATAAAATACTAAGCTAACATATAGTAAATAACAAAGATAGGAGACTACTCTATACAAAATGACAAGTTGGGTTAGAACACTTACCTATTGGGGGTGGTCGTTGATGCATCTATTTCCCAAAGGACAATACACCAAGAAAGAATAGATTTTAGGTGGGGAAGGGGAAACAATCCAGTTATAGCTCATTATAAGTGACCCAAAACTACAAGCAAACCAGTCCAATCAAGAAGAATCTCCAAGCAAAGAGTGAAGATGAAATAAATATAAGATATGAGAGATAAAATGCATGTTGGTGCAAGAGAGAAGATCTAATGATGAGTTCTGTTAAATTTGTGCTATCGGTTATGTGTTAAAGATGTATTTTTGGCATTTATACCAACGCCATCACCCGTAGGTGAAGGTGTTGACTAGGGATTTGAAATAACGACAATGAAATCACTCGCAAGTGATGGCATTAGCTAGGGAGGAGAATGAGTAATGGGGTGTGAGCAATGTGCCGTGAAAAATAAAGGTAATGCAAGGCAGAAGTAATGTGGCCATGAGCAAGCAAGGTGTCGAAAGAATGTGAAGGAAAGCAAGAAGATAAGAGCAAAAGAAAGACATAAATAGGACCAAAATCTATTCTCTCTCCATGTATCATCCCTAACCCAATGGTTATGTGAATAACCATACCCATATCTGGAATGAGCCCCTTAAGGCACATGTTCCTAGAAATAGATGCATTAGTGACCTCTAACTTGAAAAGAGAAATTGTTAGTAACATGTATAAAAATAGAAAGCGTGAAAAATTAGGTGTATACATATTCCCTAACCATTGATTACCACATTTTGCAATAGTGAAACATGGGGTAGTCACTGTAAAGAATGATACATAGTAAAAAAATTGAAAGTAAATTCTGGAAGTAAATAAATGACTAGATGAAATGAAATACACCCACCAATTCATACCGATAAAGTGTGGGTTGTATTTCCACGTATGAGAAAAATCGTGCTTGTTAGAACCCTGGAGAAGCAAAAATGAAAAGAAACACTAGAGGGTCATGAGTAGAATAATACATAGATCACTTAGCTAGGGGCCCATGGGATGGATGTCATGGATTTAGATATTAGAGATATAAGGTCGAAAAGTGTCAAAGCCAAGTGGAAGATATCAACGCTGAAAAGTGTAAAATAGTATTTGGTAGAAACTACATAGAGGTACTTTCATAAAAACAAAGGCACAAATAAAGAGAACATGGATGATTAGCCCAAAGGGTGAATAAAAATTCTGAAAAGCATAAAAAACCATGAGGTAGATACTATATGAGTAAAAGAGGTAAATAAATACAAGCAAGAATATGAGCATAAGCGAGGATGAACAAGATTGTAGTGATCCCATAGGAAAGGCAAGAGAAAATTGAATCCAAGATTTTTTAGTCATGTAGAAAAAGATTTGATGAAGTAGTGAATTTGAAAAGGAGAGGTAAGAGAGGATAGTTGAGTATCGAAAATCTCTAGATCCTTCGTGCATGATTTTCTTTAAGAAATTGGGAATTGATTTGTTATTTGAAGATGTGGCCTTCATTGGTTTGAAGGTGATATGTGTTAGGGCCAATAATATCTTTGATGAGGTAGGGACCCCACCATTTTTGAGTGTATTTTCCTTCTTTGTCATGGGTATAATCAAGCTTGAGGACAAGGTCACCCAAGTTGAAAGTACATGGATGAAAAAGTTGATTATGTTGCACACCCATGCATTGTTTTTATTCGATTGCGAGTGTAGGAATGATCAAGTTTCTCTTCTAAGATATAAATTTCATGGAGGCATGCCTCATGGATTTATTCATCGAGAATTATACCGCAGAGGGATAAACGAAGTGAAGGTAGTTCCACCTTTATGGAAGGACAACATTGACTCCATAAGTAAGATAGAAAGGTGTTTCCTAAGTGGATGAAGGACACTGGTGCGATATACCCATAGTGTAGGATATAAATTTGTATGTTAGTTCATGCATGATTCAAAACCATATATTGAAGGATCTTGTTGATGATTTTGTTCATAAATTTGACTTGTCTATTGTATTGATGATGACAAGGTGTTGAAAACCAATGTTTGATTTTGAATTTAGTGCAGAGTTGTTTCATTTCTTTACATTTGAAACTCCCATTGTCAGATATGATGGTGTGAGGAATTCCAAAGTAGAAAATTATTTGGTCAAGGAAAAATTTGGAGGTAGTGAGTCTAGACATGTTGGTGAGGGTATGGCTTCAACCCACTTGGTGAAATACTTTGTGGCGTAATGATGAAGACATGACCATCTTGTGAGAAGGGGAGATTTCGATGTGATCTAATCCCATATGATGAAGGGACAGGGGAGTGGAAATGGATTGTAGCTTAGTTGGAGGGGGATGAATCAAATCATCATGATATTGACAAGGTTTACACTTCTTAGCAAAGTCATAATTGTCAAATTTGAGAGTATGCTTGTAGTAGCCCAAATGTAGGAAATTATGCACATTAGAGTGATCGGTAAAATGGCCATCACAAGTGCCCCCACGTCCTTCTTCTAAGACAAGGGGAACATCATCCTTATTAATGCCTCAATGTAGGGTACCTTGAAGATTCGATAATATAATGTGTCATCTTCGAGTACATATTTAAGATATTTTTGCATATGTGTAATCGTTCTCTTGAGTCTATTCCATCTAGATAAGTTTGACATTGGATAAATTGGAAAATATTTTCATACCAAGGATCGAGTGGTAGGGGTGTCCGATTCGATTTTGGTAGACATCCCTGTACACATCGGTGATGTGAGGTAGTGGGAATTTGATGAATTTGTACTAGATTAGTAGTATCAAGAGAATCCAAGCTGTGTATTTGGGCATTGTGTGGTAGCTATGGCCAAAGAGTCATCCAAGGCGTTATGTTCTCCTGGAGTTGACTCAATGGTAAATGAGGTAAAGCATGGTTTTAGCTCTTGAACTAGGTCATAATATGCTTTAATATTTTTGGTACGAGATTTATATGCACCACTAACTCCGTCAACACACTAACTAAGAATCACCCATGACATGAAGATAAACAATATTATTGGAAAGGGAAGCTTACACGTTGAGTATAAGAGATTCATATTCGGCCATGTTGTTGGTGACCTTGAATTCTAATCGACAAGAAAGAGGGAAAGTTTGGTTGGAGGCATCAAAGAGCACACAAATGGGCCGGCGCATTGAAGGCATTTTTCCCCATCAAAGTGTAACAACCAAGTATCCTCATGAAAATAAAAAATAATCTCTTATTTAGTGATCTTGGTGTTTGGTATAGCCTTAGGTGAGGAAGATGCTTTGTTATTGGCATTAGAGGACTGTGCCTCAAGAATGACCGTGAAGCTAAAGAAATAGTATTTGATAGAAATAACACTTTTGATACCATCAATGAGAAGGATGTCATCATCAAGTAGTATATCATGTATAGGTTGAGGGGAAGGAATGCGAGTGAGAGAAGATTGGTTTATAATAACTTGGCATTTTATTGCTCGCTACGTGATGATACGAAGGTCAAATTCCTTAAGAAGAGTCATCCATTTCCTATTTTGATCCATTAGTAGGACAACATTTGAGAAGAAGTGTCACAAAGGATCCATGTGCATAATGAAATCGGTGGTTTGGTAAAAATGTAATGTCATATGTCAAAGTTGACGTAATATAGTCTAAGTATTAAAGGTGCATGAGGATGGAGCACGTGAGAAGAAGGCACATAGGTGTGTGTACGTACCCAAAATGGAGGGTAGTCTTGCACCACCGAACAACGTAACACATGCCCCAATGATGATACAGCTTCTCCTTGGAAGGTGTTCGGGATCCTGGAAAATCTCCTAGGTGTACGCTAACATCCCTGCATGCCTCACTTAGCCCCCATGTGCTTTATTTTTCTCTTTTCCCCTTTTTTTGGCCTTTTTCTCTTTAGTTACGAAACCGCTGCCCTGCCTGGGTGGTGGTCTCATGACCGCCGCCCTAAACAGGGAGGCGATCTTGTAACCACCACCCTACTCAAAGGGGCGGTGGTCCTTTACGCGTTTTCCGAATGCTCTTTTAACACGACTCACGTAAATTTCAACATTTCACCAGACTTTTTCATTGCCATGAGTTTGCATTAATGATTTTGGTCCCCTGGGATAGTGTTTTGCCATTGTTTATATTTTAAGAGTTCAATTTGGTTTTTACCTTGGGTAAATGCAAATGCTATAAATAATTGGCTTGTGCTCAAGAAAATGGCCCTCAAATTTTCCTCTGAATTTATCATTGCAATAGATTAGTCTTTCATTTTGTTAGAGTTCTTAGTTTCTTTCATTGCATGCTTAGTTAGTGTTGTTTTTGTCTGTTAGGAAGCCACATATCCATATTGTGCAAGTGATTTTGATATTTCATCCAATCCATTGGAGTAAAGTAGTTTGTTTTCAATAGGAAGCCATTAAAGTTGCAGGTTTTGTTCTTCAAGCGGGATAGTTTCGGAGTTCTAGATGTTTTATGTTGCATTACTCATAATAAATCCAACTAGGAATTGCATAAGACAAGCTCTGTACTCTTGCGCTATCTCTCTCCTACTTGCATTGTATTCAGTCTGTATCCTAAGCTGCCTTTGTCCTAATATCTACTACATTGATGCTAGCATTACATGCTTTTATGGATCCATGTGAACAAGAAGGAACAAGGAGATCACACTTTGAGGGGACAAGATCACACACACCATCGATTTACCATCGTTCGCAAAATCCAGTTCTAGATTTTAAAGTTCTAATTAGAATCGTATTAAATAGAGTAGTTAATTACTTTATTTCAAATCAATCTTACTTTCAATATTGCCAAGGAAGTTCATGGGGATTGATAGTTTCGAGAGACTATGATTCTTTCCTCACTTCTAAGGCTGGATCGAGAGTCTTTCAAATAGATTATATATTAGTTATTTCATTGTTTAGAATAGATTTACAATCGCACATGCAAGTAGCTATACTCGATTATTTTGTTTGTTTTAAAATTCGACATTAGGTTAATTGTCAATTTCTAGATATATTAAAATAATCGCTTCTTTCAAATTCATTTATAAAATCCATTAGAAAATTACAAAAATATTGAAGTTATATATGTTATAGGTATATTTCACGTATTTAATTTTATGTTGCTGCACTTAGTTTACATTATTGCTTTTGTATGACAATCACGGGACCTAGAGAGCCTAGGGAATACGTATTCGAGCCAATTGTGCCCCAACCCAATCTCGTCACAGCCATAATTGATATAGATCAGAATCTCAGGATCCAAGTCTTCCGAACAATGGTAAACTTACAACAAATCAGTTTCCAACTGCACGGATTAAACATAGAGGATGACCAAGCACACACATTTTGGTCAAATCAGCCAAACTACAGATTACACTAGATTCATATCCGCATGACTGTGGAAGGGTTTGAAAGAGTAGACCTTTGATTGTGATCCTTTGGTCCCACGTGCCAGATCGCAGAGACACTCTCACAGATATAGACACCGCTTAAGAATTCAAGTTGCACGAACGCTTGTGAGATACTCGAAAAGGTCAAGCAACTGTTAGTTCTAAATATAGAGGCTGAAAAAGTATATGACTATTGGATACTAGGGATTAGGGATTGATTCGCATACATGACCATAAGAGTCCACAAGAACCACGAATCTACGAATGTGACACACAAGTCCCATAGCCCAATGAGTCCATAGGTGAATCAGACATAGATGTTGGCCTACGTACACTAGTATTCAGATCTACTCCACTTCCACCTATCATCATTGACCAGCTTATCCTGCTAGACACAACAACTAACCAAGCTAAGGAGTTCGGACTAAGCTAGAGAATCACCCATAGAGTCATTTATATTTACCATCGCCCTATGACCTTATCGGGATACATACATGAAACTATCCCAAGTCATTTTCCACGTATTCCACAACCCATAGACTAAATCATGCCAAAGCTTGATATTGATTGGAGCCTTCGAGCAGTCATCCTTGCTAATCAATCTATCACACCAGTTCAGGTTAAGAGGGCCTTCTTTGCCTTAGATTCGTAATTTCCACTAGTGCACGTCGAAGACATCAGATTGTCTAACTAGTTTGTCTGCATCCCATGCATATTCAATCCCCACCGGTTGTCTTGGCACGACCTTGGGAGGTCGGGTGTGAGGAAAAGATACTTGTAGATTCCCATGCTCGCTTGTCATTTTTCCATCGTACAAAATTGGTGAACCCGATGTGAACCTTTCTACTTTCTGATTTGGAGTTAGATTTGCACTGGTTCTTTTAAACTAAATAGATTTTTTGTCTTTACTACCTCATCAGCTTTCACCATTTACCTTCACACCTTCCCATTATTTTGCGGGTATTCATATACCCCCAAATATGTCAGGATTCGATGCATATGGTAGGCCTCTCTTAGGTCTTGAGGTGTACTACGCTCAACTGAATGGACAATCATCACCCTCGCTCTCAGTATGGGGTGACAACTACTCAACTAACCAGTTGTCAACACAAAATCCATC
The DNA here is from genome assembly GCA_018340775.1 of Taxus wallichiana var. yunnanensis. Taxonomy (NCBI): domain Eukaryota; kingdom Viridiplantae; phylum Streptophyta; class Pinopsida; order Cupressales; family Taxaceae; genus Taxus; species Taxus wallichiana. The sequence continues at coordinate 191,138,002 of CM031235.1, forward strand.
CCCAAGGATCAGATATAACTCATCTTTCCAAACAGAAGAGCTGGATCAGCTCGCTCAAACACAACAAACAGAGCCTTCAGGCTCAAACAATATGACACTCAGGAGAATCTGGTTCGTCTTTTTAGGTACTACTTAGACCAAAAATCAGTAGACAATCTGACCCATACCTAGGTTTAGATGATGAACATTCAAAAGAGGTTATGTTAGGAATGAACAATGTTCTCGAAGTATGTACCCACATGTAGGAGGTTTTCAAACACAACCCGAGGTCTCTTTTCAAGAAAATACCTCCATGCCACGTCAGATAGGAAATGCCCTCGGGAAACTTGGCAGGGCAATGATCAGTTCATAACAAGATATCACATGCCTATACAACACCATGATATACAACAAATTCCGCTAAGGCAAAATACCGTGACTTCACCAAATGAAGTCATTTCAATGTTAGTAGAAAAAGTGAGAGGGTTAGAACTTGCTCAAGCAAATCAAAATTCCCAATTCATGCAGGAAGGGATTTCTAATACTCCACACCATCCTAGCCAAGTAGACCTCCTCACAGGAGTAGGCATGTTAGGCATGACCCCTCAGTATTCACAACAAACCCCAGCAAGAACCGCCATTTCTAACACCATTCTGACACCTCCCGGTCTAGTACAAAATAATCCATTCTTGGACAATAGCCCTTCATACTTAAACATGTATTCCAAATCACCACAAGGGGACATGTTCTCCTCTCCTGAATTTTTACTTAACCACAGCGGTTTCCTTACGCTCCTACCAATGCATATGCAACGCCATGTTAACAACCCATTCCACCGCCACCCCCTCAGCAGGCACCATTAATGGTTGAAACATATGCGATAGGGACTTACTCAGAATATTTGAAAGAGCCCTTATATTTCACGATATGAAGCGTCATGCTTCCAAGACCCCTTCCCGATTTTCCCAGATCCGAATGCACATATCAAAGCTTATGCCACAACCATCCGAGAACTACTCCCATGGGATGGGGTCATTGCTAAAATATTTCCCAAAACCTTGGAAGGCATCGCTCTCAATTGGTATTATAGAATACCCGAGGATTCCATCCATTCATTCAAACAACTCGTTTCTGAGTTCATCAAGGCGTTTGACATGAACAAACTATTAACAACAGGAATCAGGGAATTCTTGCACATTAAGCAAGAACACAATGAATCTGTCACCCATTTCATCCAGAGGTGGCGTACAGTTCTTTATTCTTCGACAAGTGCTCCAAATATGGACCAAATGGAACTATGTAATTTATTCCTTCATTCTATCAATGGAGAAGTGAAGGAAGAAGTCCAGAAGTTCCCACTATGAACTTATGATGAAGTACTTGAGAGTGCTCTCCGAATAGATCAAAGAATTGATAGTGGTCACAAAACATATGGAGCAAATGGGAGGTTAATCACTTCCAACCAGAACACTACAACTTATCCTACTACCATGAATGTCAATCAAGGACCTAAAATCCTTAATAAAAATCATGGAGTGACAACAGATGGAGTAATCGATCGGAGTTAAAAAAGTAAACATTGTAAATATGCCACCGTAAATAAACAATCAACGAAACAATAACTTTACTCCAACAATCAATACAGTGGATTTTAATCATCCACAACAACAACAACAACAATGGTGAAGCCCTACACGGGATCCAAATCAAAATTCAACTAGGTATCAAAACCAGAATTCAAACCAAAAACAACAAATGCAAAACTTTAATAGGCAACGGTTTGATCAAAGTTTTAGGCCACAATATACACCGAGCCAACAAACTAGGAATTACAATCCTAACTCCTATTGTGGTTTTCACAAAATCCAAGGCCATGACACTAGAACGTGTCATGACTACAATAAATTCATGCAATGTTTGCTAGAGGAACAAAGAAAACCTTTTATAGATATGTTCTTGGCAGATCCTACATCACCAACACCAAGTACTTTTTCAGCGGTTTCCCCTCAAAATGCACCCCTCTAGATCTTCAATGATCCACTCCCAAATCACAACAATAAAAAGTTAAATCCAAATGGGACAAACAAGGGTGTAATGACAGGAAACAATGATCATGAAGCCTCAACTTCACTAAATCCATTAGTTGCGCCACAATTAGGAAGTCAGCCGTGACCCAAGATAGTTGGTTTAGTGGAGTTAGATGTCAAACTACCCGTAGAAGTTGTAACAAGGACATGAGAGTATTCCTCTCAGCTAAGTCCAAGCTACCCGCTAGAAATGCATAATATCCAACAAGTATTAATAAATCCAGTGGGTGCCTATGATTTAATTAGTGATTTAACAAAAACCTTCTCACACATCTCCTTTTTAGATTTATTGAAGAACTCCCTTGCTCACAGGGCTGCTCTTTTAGAAGCATTGGGTTTAAGTCATCTAATCAACATCACTCCACCTCTTGAAACACAAGTAAACCATGTAGACTTCGATATCCATCCTCCGGGACAGCCGGATAGGGATGTCGAATTCAGATTCGAAATAAACAAAATGCCAACAGATGCTGAGATCGCACGCCAAGGTGATCTAGCCTTACACTTGCAAGTGTGGGTTTATAACAATTATGTGAAATGAGCAATGGTTGATGATGGGGCAACAGTTAATATAGTCCCCTTCTCTTTCCTTCAAAAGCTAGGGTATGGAGAAACCAATTGTTCCATGACCCGAAATACACTAAGAGGCTATGACAGCCTTAAAGCCACCTCAATTGGAACTATAATACTACCGGTCACCTTAGGACCCAAAACAATCATGACTGAGTTTTATATTATAGATCGGGAAACTAACTATAATATGATCCTTGGCTGACCATGGATACACCGTATGAAGGCAATCCCTTCTACGCTATTTCAAGAAGTAAGATTCTTGCATTTAGGAAAGGTGTTCGTGGCCAATAGTGATCCAAAACCATTCGATATACACCTAGCAGACCTGAAGAAAAGGCTAGGCATTCACTCAAAGTTTGAACTCCCAACAAACCAACTTAATAAGCCTACCGGTATGAAACCAGAAGAAAAGTTGGTACCTACGACAGATCTTGAAACCATGAGCCTATCCAAGACAATCCCAACCCTCAAAGACGAGGCTAATATTGTAGAGACAGTATCATTAGGAACTACTGCAAAAATTGTTGAATTACTAGAATAGGATCTACCAATGTTCCTACCATTTGATTCTATAGGCATGGGACCTACCCTAGGGGTTGGCTCTCTTCCAGTAGTAGATCTCTGCATGGTGGAAGTAGAAGATATTACCATAACAAATGTCCCAACATCCATGTTCCCAGTGAAATATTGGACTCTTCATTTCAATGGAGCTAGATGTCGTTATGGAGCTGGGGTAGGTGTAATATTTACTTCTCTCGAGGGAAAGATCCTACCATTTGACTTTAAACTAAACTTCGAATGTAAAAACAACGGCGCTGAGTATGAAGCCCTCATCCTTGGCCTCATCTTAGCTAATAGGATCAGTGCTAATAATATGAGGGTGTTAGGAGACTCACAATTGATAGCAAACCAAGTCACTGAGGTATATGAAACCAAAGCCAAGCACTTACAGCTCTACAAAACAAGTTGTATTGAATTTAAGCAAGGAGTTTGACTTCATATCAATTGAAGCAATCCCACGAGAACAAAATCTTCTCGCCGATTCAATAGCAACCTCAGCGTCACGCTTCACTCCAAGCAGCAAGTTGGAAAATACCCATTTTATGGTATCCCTTCATACCGAACCATTAATAAAACAAATGTCAAGCCCTCGTTTAATGAACAGAGATGAGAACAAATATACTATCCTAGACCACATTAATAATGAGATAACCATGCTTGCTTACTTAAATGCCTATGCAGCGATACATCTCACCCATCGCATAGTAGATTTATCCTTGATCCCGCATTCATCTTCCTACTACGGGAATCCCATGACAGAGCTTCCCCCATAAAAGAAACCCAGCATATACACAGTCGAGAATGGAGATGAGTTGGAACTACCTCCAACCCCGCCTGAGTTTGAAGAAGGTAACGCTTCTCTAATTGAAGACACAATCGATATTAATATCGGAACGGAAGACGAACCAAGGATATTGAAGTTAGGATCCTCATTAACTCCATCAGAAGTATAAATACACACTCGTATCCTCAAGGAACATCAAAAGCCTTTTGCATTTAATTATAAGGAAATGACAGGAGTTGTACCCCACATTGTGGTGCACAACCTCGTCACTAAATCTGATGCAAAACCGATTAAACAAAAATCGAGACCAATGAAACCCAAGGTAGCTCTCATGGTAAAAGAGGAGGTAATGAAACTCCTCCAAGTAGGATTCATCAAACCAGTTGATTACTCTCAGTGGGTATCTAATATCGTTCGGTTCTCAAAAAGAATGGAAAGATACGCATCTGTATAGACTTTCGAGACATTAACAAGGCATGTCCTAAAGACGACTTCCCATTACCATCTATAGATGTCATTGTTGATGCAACAACTAGATTTGAGCTTTTATCTCTCATGGATGGATTCTCGGGATACAATCAAATCAGAATATCTAAACAAGACCAAGCTAAAACCACATTTATAACTCCTTGGGGAACCTATTGCTATGTTGTTATGCCATTCGGACTCAAGAACGCTGGCACTACATACCAACAGGCTATGATGTATATATTTCATGATCTTATTCATAAAATTGTGGAATCCTATGTAGATGACTTGTTGGCCAAGGCCAAGAAGCGTTGTGACCATCTGGAAGTGCTTCACGTCATTCTTTCACGTCTGATAGAATACGGAGTCACGCTAAATCTAGAAAAATGTGTCTTTGGTGTGACAGGAGGGAAGCTCCTAGGTTACATTATATCATCACATGGGATCGATGTTGACCCAACCAAAATTAAATTTGTTCTTGAAATGGTCCCACTTTCGGATGATACAGGAATCAAGTCATTTCTCAGAAAACTTGGTGCAATCTGGAGATTCATCCCGGATTTAAGTTTCACCATCCATCCAATCAACAATCTACTCAAGAAAGATTATAACATTGATTGGACCAAAGACTGCAATGAAGCTTTCAACGCAGTTAAGCATTTCTTGTTATCACCACCTACGTTAATGCCACCTAAGCCAGATCACCCATTAATTTTATATTCGCGAGCCACCAATGTCTCGCTAGCCTATATGTTGGCTCAAGAAGACAATGACAAGAGAGAACGTGTGATCTATTTCATTAGCCAGACATTGCTCGACTATGAAACACATTATACACAGGAAGAATGAGAATGCCTCACCATAGTCTTTGTAACCAAATGCTTAAGACATTACATGCTAAATCAAGAAACAAAGGTCATTGTAAAGACAGAGCATTTATGAACTTTCCTCACGTAGGGGTCCTTGTCTAAAAAGGCTGGACGCTTTATAACCTTAATGTGTGAATTTGAATTAACTTTTGTAAATCAGATGTCTATTAAAGGAAAAATCATCGTGGATTGGTTAGCTGATAATCCATTAGACGGAGGCGATCTAGTAGATCTAGACTTTCCCGATGAATGCATATACTACATCGAAACCAGACCTCCTATCTCTAAATGTCCTTGGTATATTGATATTATTAATTATATCATGGACCATACGTATCCAGAAGGTGCTACACCACAAAAAATAATGCGTTTATGCATCATCGTAACCAAATACGTCATTATAGAGCAAATGCTCTATCGAAAAGCATTCGATGGAATGCTTCTAAGATGTGTCGACACAGAAGAATCCAAGAAGATTCTCCACGAATCTCACAGTGGAATGTGTGGAGGCCACTTCGGTGGCCATGCCACCACTCATAAAATACATCAAATAGGCTATTTATGGCCCACTCTAGAGCACAATGCAGTAGAGTTTGTACGAAGGTGTCATAAATGCCAAGAATTCTCTCATGAGATTCACATGCCGGCACAAGCTCTACAACCAATCGCTACTCCATGGCCCTTTTCTACGTGGGGCCTAGATTTGATAGGGAAATTCTCTCCCTCATCTACAGATGGCCATAATTTCATAATCACGGCCACCGAATATTTTACCAAGTGGGTAGACGTTATGCCTCTTACTTTGTGGAAGGTTCCAGTAATCACCAAGTTCATTTTGAGCCAAATCATTTGTAGGTACGGTGTCCCACAAGTCATTATCTCGAGATAATGGGACTTCTTTTAAGAATGAAAAAGTTCATGAATTATGTAATAAGTTGAAAATAAACCATCATACTGACCTCCTTGTAGTACCCTCAAGCCAATGGACACGCTAAGGCGACGAACAAAACATTAAAAGCCATTCTCCTTAAAACGGTGAAAGAAAACAAACGAGATTGGCATTTGAAGTTATATCCGGCCTTATGGGCCCACCGAACCTCAATAAGGACACCAATAGGAGTGACTCCTTTCTCGCTAGTATTTGGGGCAGAAGCATTCTCCCGCTTGAGGTTGAAATACCTAGTCTCCATATTTCATTACAAGGGATCTTGGATGAAGACACTTATAGAGAAGCACGTCTCTCCCAACTAGAAAGCCTAGATGAAGCTAGGTTAGATGCTAAACAAGCGGCACATAATCTATGCTGACCGGATGTGCTATAACAAGAAGGTCTATGAACACGATATATATGAAGGTGATCTAGTTCTAAGGCTGGACAACCGGATTGATAAAAAGACCGGTGAAGGAAGGAAGTTCGCCCAAATGGTTAGGCCCATACCGAGTCATGAAGGACTATGGAAATGGTGCATATCTCCTATGTACGCTGGAAGGTGAGGAATTTGGTGAAACGGTCAATTCCCTACACCTCAAATGATTCTACGTGTAAGCAACTAGTACTACTTGTATAATTATATCTACATTACATCTTCATATAGTTAGGATCATTTTGTCCACTTGTTTTGTACAACTTTGTGATCAAGGAATTTATTCTCAAAGAAATTCATTACAAACTCATGATGTTGTTGGCATAAACACTCTAATCATACTTCTCTATTTCCATGATATCATCAAACTATTTCGGAATCATTTCATCAAACAAAGTTAGATATGATTAAATATTAATGGTAACCATACCAAGATCTACAGGTTTGTTCTCACTTTTGGTTTCTTCTTAGGATAGGTGTCTTGCCTATGGTCTGTTCTAGAAGCTTCACGGTGTCACATCTATCCCATATGAATATCTCTTTGGAAATAAAAACACACTGACATTTTGCTCAAGTAAACAAGTCAAATATAGATCAAACAGAAAATTTTAAATTTACACATTTCCTTGCCCCACCAACCTTCGGTGATGAGCTTGCATCTCTTACTAGTGACGTAGGGTTGGGAAAGGATGGAAATGCCCTTACTTGCCTATGTCTTGCCTAAGGTGATAAACCCACGCTTCTTACTAGTAGCATGGGGAAAGGTGTAGGGGGTCCTCTTGACAAACAAACGTAAAAGGTCATAGAAAAAAATTCAAGTCTTGAAGTCTTGAGTCAAAAACAAATGAATAAGATGTCCAAAATTCCAAGAGAATTAAAAATCCTAAAAAAATAGATTTTGTCTACCATGTGGGCATCTATGGATCTAAGTCTAGATAAACCGCAAAGCAAGTTGCATCACAAAACTACGAAGTCAATCAAGTGGGGTAGGATTGTAGTATCCTAATTTGGTTCCACTAAAGCTTTGTCTATCTCTCATCACTACCATTTCAACACATTTCATAACTTGTGCCCTTTCTAGCTCTCGGTGATGAGCCCTCGCATCTTACTAGTTGTGTGGAGTTAGGAGAGGGGCAAGTCTATCTGCTCATCATACCGGTTTATCTTCACCACTTTGCCAAAACAAACATGAAGTATCCAAAATTGCTTAAAGAAACTAAAATTCAAAATCACATTGTGTCTACATTATCATATATCAGCATCATGAAATACAAAAAGAAAGTAAACATTTGTATCATTTGTTCTCCATTGCATACATTCTAAAAAGCATATAAGCATAACATCATAGTTCACATGAGGAAACAGAAATGGAAACAAAGCCATAAATACCAAAGGTCTGATCCAAAAGAATATATATATATATATAAATGATCAAAATTCCTATACAATGCCATCATGCGCTAAGCATGGTCAAAACGCTCAAAGAGCCTGAGATATACAAAAATATCATGCAAAAATCTAGGGAGCCAAGTGGCTTCTCAACCCCTATGAGACCCTCTAAAGGCACACGCCCATGCCTAGGACTCCAGCTATGCCAGCGCTTTGAGTGCACGGAGGGCTCAAGATCCCAAGAGGCAGCCGTAGTCTCACCACGAGAATGACTCCTCATCAGGCACTCATCTGTCCTATACCCCGCTAGCTCCGTGCGGAGAGTCGATACCATCCTGGCCACATGCTGACCGGGCAAAGACATCAAAGTGTGTCTACTATGCAGCCGCCGAAGGCTCCCAACATCCACAGATAACTCGCATGGGTCCTCTCCATGGGGATCATCAGGGTATCGGTGCATACCCTGTGAATTAGGTCCCGCCACTCATCGGCAGTCTCTACAAATAAGGAAAAAAAAACAAATTAGAAATGAAACAAGAGATAAAATACAAGTGCAAACAAAAGGAGAGATAACAACTAAGGAAATCCTAACTAAAAACAAACATTAAAAGGAAGGATGGTAACTTACTCAGATCACCAAGCCTCCAAGATGGATCTCTAGGGTCAAGCACCTGCCACAGATGCCGCCGCTGACTGAGGTTCTCCCCATGGCTGGAGCAACGTAGCATCCTATAATGGACTCATCCTCCCCACCATGGCCCTAGGAGAGTGGCTCCTCTGAAACCAGAGTAACTCTCTCGCACCGCTCAACCCTCTCTGCTCAAGACGATATCCCGAGTGTCATGCCACTCAGGATCACTTTCCTCCTTAGTCTCCTCCTCAGTCTCTCCCCCCATAAACTCCTTGGACTCAGAGTCTATGTCGATGGGGTCATCGCTTCTATGAGCAGGACCCATGACAATCCGAGGCAAGGGTGCCTGAGGCGCACCGGCTCTCCCTCAAGCACGTGCTACCCTCCTAGTCGTAATAGGAATGCCAAGAGTAATAACTATCCAACCCCGACCTCTAGGACCCCCTTTGGCCTCTCGAATCGATCACATTTTGTAGCAAATGAGCAGCACCCCCCCTGGATGTTGATCATATTTCTAGTTTGATCATTCTAAGCATCTAGTGTGATTGCACAACATTGAAACCTTTCCCCAAGTGTGAAACTTGTAAAATGGGAAAGGAATCTCCAGTTTAAAGGATGGTTCCTTAATTCCTCTCGGTCGATTTATCACTTGCACAACAATTAGAGGTTTAAAACTCAAAATCCTACTCTAAATTTCAAAGGAGATAGAGATGGAGAATGCAAAAACTAAAACTAATGCTAATAGGTGATGCACCAAAGGAGTGGTGAGCATTTCTCACTTTCTACAGATTGACACAAATCATGGAAGCACAACAAAAATCATGCACAAACTGATGACATGTAATGAAAGATCAGAAATTAGTCAAACAACACTAGCAGAGGATAGAAGATTAATCACAAGGCCTGTATTGTTATTTTAACATCAAATTCACTTGCATTACAACACCTGGAAGGAAAAATGAGTTGTAGTTCTTAGACAAGGTTTGGTATTCCACCAAAATCACTTTGTCAAGGTGAGAAAGGGGACCTGCAATACACAAAAAATGTTCAACCCTTTGAAAATGAGCCAAATTTGGCTTTTACAAAGGCAAGTGGACGAGCCCAGAGAGAGAAACATGGGAAAACACGGAGAGGTTCAATCATTAACCAAAATGCATTCAAAATAGCATGGGAATCCTTACATGCACTCCATTCCTTTACATTTTTAACCATGCTGGGAGAGAATGTGAGCCATTCTTCATTAAAAACGGTGGTTGAAACATCATTTCTACTCATCACCACGTGCCAGAGATGTTTTTTCTATTTTCTCTCTCCAAACTCCATCAAAATGAAAAATTGACCTCAGAATCTTGTAGAGAATTTCACCAGATTTCCATTGATATAAAGAACACTAAAACCAAGCTCTGGATCGAAAGTTATGGCCATTTGAAATTTTAGGGCAAAACAGGGCCAAATCGGGTCGGCGGGAAATTATTTTGAATTTTTACCCTTTTTTGCATTTGGGAAAATTTTCCAAAATTTCCCCATGCTCCACCGGTTCAGGTGCCACGTGGCATGCTTTTATTGGTCGCGGGCCCATCCTGCTCCATTTTCCTTCATTTTCGCCTTTGGAAAAATTTCCCAAAATTCCCGTCGGGCCAGCAAGTTTGGGACATGTGGCATGCGTTGATTGGGCGTGGGCCTTTCTCTCAAAAATTCTCCATGGGTTGCTTTGATATTTTTGACTGGACACGTGGCACAAGCCCATTGTTTGTGGGCTTGCCCTTCTAGATTTTCCGCGGGGTTTTCTCTTCGAAATTTCCTTTGTTTCTTCTTTGGAAAATTTTCCAAATTCACCCCACCCTCCACCGATCCGAGACACGTGGCGGTGTATCATTAGTCACGGGCTCCCCACAAGAATTTTAAATTTTACGCAAACACATGGGAAAAAATCCCAATTTCCTCCCTCGCTCCGCAGCTCCAGCCTCCGGCGACACGTGGCCTGATGTGATTGGTCGTCGGGGAAACGGGCCAAAAATCCTCCATTGAAATTTTGGCAAAACACTTTGCCAAAAATCCAACTTCTCCTCTGTCCTCCACCTTTCTAGCTCCTTAGGACACGTGGCATGTTTTTATTGGCCGTGGGGCCATCCCTCCAAAATTTCCATGTGCCAACACTTAGCCAAATTTTCCAAATTTCACCCCCTGACACGTGGCAGCTTCTGATTCGTCGGCGGGCCTTTCAGGGGAAAATTTCCTTTTGAATTTTTTTCCAAAACACTTGGTAAAAAAACCAAGTTCTCCTCCGCCCCCCGCCACTTCCTGGACACATGGCAGCATCTCATTGGCTGTGGGCCTTTCAGGGGAAAATTTCCCACAAAAACTCCGCTGAGCCATAACTTCAAAAATACATGGAGTTAGGAGGAAAACTTTACCTTTCTGGAAAGATGAGAAAGAGCTCTATCCAATGCTATCATTTCTAGAGGGTTTTGAGTTCCTAAAAACAAAAATATTATGTCTCGAGGCACAAGATAAGGAAATTGAAGGAGTTAGCCATAAAATGAGTAGGGGCACATTTTGGATAACAATTTTGGCGACTTAGAGGGGTCATCTGCCTGCTGGATGAAGTTACCAGTTGCCTGAAGCAATCCATTGGGCATGGAGTCACCTGATTTTATGTCTGATACCCCAACTGACTAGAACATTGCAAGGAGGAACATGGAATATCACCTGATGGAGCAAGGCCTGTAAACACATTCCCAAGAATAAGCTTGTGCCAAAGCACTTAGGGAAAGCAAAACTAACCTACAAAAAAACAATGTGCACAAGCACTTAGAGGAATGAAAACCTAAGCTACTATTTACAAGGTGGAGAATTTCCCTTTAGTAGCAATGCTTTAGATGGATCCCATTGACTAGAATCTGTAGTTCTTCACCATCCAATGAAGACAATTGGAAGGCATTGCTGTCCTTACACTTTGTGACCATGTATGGGCCACTCCAAATGGCATCAAATTTTGAATGCCTTCCCGGTTTTTCTCTATCTACATCCCATTTTAACACTAGATCTCCAACTTGGAAGGATCTATTCTTGGCCTTTCTATCAAAGGTCTTCTTTATCAAAGCTTGATCCTTCTCCATTGCTTAGGATGCCTGATTCCTGATTTCTTGGAGCTCCATCAATTCTGCATATCTGACTTCCATGGGTTCAAACTCCAACAACTCTAACTGTTTCATGAGTTCCAATGTTGGCAACTTAAGTGACATGGGTAAAATTACCTCTCTCCCATAAACAAGCTTGAATGGAGAGTTACCTGTAGATCTCTTAGGAGTTATCCTATCAGCCCACAAGGTTGATTTCAATTTAGTATGCCAAGACCTATGATTTTCATCAAGAGTCCTCTTAATGATCCTCAACAAGTTCTTGTTTGTAGATTCAGCCTGGCCATTACCCTGGGGGTAATAGTTTGATGAAGTACTTAGGTAGATCCCATTCTTGACAGCCCATTCAGTCACCTTGGACCCGATGAATGCCAATGCATTATCTGATATTATTGTAGCAGGTACACCAAATCAGGTTGCTATTCCTCATAGAAGTCTAGGATACTAGCTTCATTTGCTTCCTTGAGTGCTACATCGCTTCATTCCACTTAGTGAAGTAATCTGTGGTCGTTAAAATCCACTTGTGCCCTTGGCTTAAATTGGGATTAATGACTCCAATGAAGTCTAAACCCCATTGATGAATGGCTGGTCAACTAAAATTGGATGCAATGGAAGGGAAGCTAACCTCTCTTTACCGTGAAGAATGCACAATTCTTGCACCTCTTGATCCATGCATAACAATCATTGAAAATCTTGGGCCAATAATAACTCACCCTCATGATCTTTAGAGTGTCACTCTTGGTGCAAAATGACCACCAGCCTGGTCCACCATGGAACACTTCCAACATCTGTGAATCTGATTTGTACCAATGCATCTCAAGAAGTACTCCATTCACATCCCTTTTGAACAAAACACCATCAACAAGGGCATATGGGACAACCTGCAATCAAGTGTCTTCTTTGGGTCTTGTTCATCTCTGGAGGGCATAGGCCTCGTACTTAGGAAGTGCATTATACTTTGGGTCCAGCAAGGAGTGGGGACACCATTATTTTCCTCTTGAGTGCTTTCTTGCTCATGGTTATCTTGCAACGCCAAAACAAATCTTTCTTATTGCATGCTTCCTCTTTCTTGCTTAAAATCAGCTACTCACATAATCTTTTCCTCTAACCAACTTGGTGACCTTGATCTCTATGTCATATTCCATGACACGAGTAATCCAACCTGCTCTGTTTTCATTCAAGTCTTTATTGAGGAGGAAGTCTTTAACCCCCACATGAGAAACCAATAATTGAACCTTGTTGTTTGAGACTAAATGCTTGAATTTCTTCAAGCTTCGATAATCTGCAAGAACATGCTTCTCAATGAAAGAATATCTCACCTCATAGTCCTCTAGGATTTTTCAAGAAAGCAATTGGCTGTTCATCATTGTCTTTATTTTGCTGTACCAAAATTGCAGAAATAGTATCATCCCCCAAAACGCATAGAGGATGATGAAATCCAGGTTGATGAGAGTTGCGGCTTGAGAGATGGATTCTTTGATTGCTTCAAAACTTTCCTTGCCTTCTACTTTCCAATTGAAAGCCATGATTTTCTTTAACATCTTGGTGATAGGCTTGACTAGGGCTGCAAAATTTGGGACAAACCTCTGGACAAAATTTATTCTCCCCAAGAAACTTTGAAGGGCCTTCTTGTGGCTTGGCAATGGTAGTGCTCTTATGGCTTCAACTCTTTCTAGATCAATTGCTAATCCTTCTTTGGAGACAATGTGACCAAGGAGCTTTCCTTCATGAGCTAAGAAAATACATTTTTTAGGATTCAAGGAGACTCCAAATCTTCTGCACCTTTGGAACACTTGTCTCAAATGAGAGAGGTGGTCTGCTATATTTTTTGAAAAAACAGTGATATCATCAAGATATATCAGCACTATGTTGTTAATCAAACCTTTGAACGCCATGTCCATTACTCTTTGGAAGGTAGCTCTGGCATTGGACAACCCAAATGGCATTTTCCTGTATGCATAAGTTCCCCATTTAGTTGTAAAGGCTGTCTTGAACTGATCTTCTTCCTTCACCATAATCTGATTATACCCTGAATAGCCATCAAGTAGTGAAACCTCTTGGAGCCAGCAACAACTTGTAAAATTTGCTCCATGGAAGGAAGTGGGTAATGATCCTTAAGAGATGCTCTATTCAAATCTCTTAAGTCAACACACAATCTGATTTCCCACTCTTCTTTCTCGATGGAACCAAGTTGGCAACCCAACTAGAATGCTTAATAGGGAATATGATTCTTGATTCTATCAACTTATTTAATTATTTTCTCATGAGAGGCTCCATGTGGGGTTAATCGGTCTTTGTTTCTACCGATGGGATTAGTATTTGGATCCAATTTAATGGTGTTTGAGCTAACTCGGGATTGAAACCTTTCAAATCTTCATAGCTCCAAGCAAACACATTAGGGAATTCTTGACAAAGTTGTATGAACTCATACCTTTCTTGCTCAGTTGTCATCTTACCAATTTGGAGTGATTTTCCTTCTTCCACCGAGATGGACACTGAATCTTCTCCCTTCACTTGGATGTTTGCTTTCTCCTTCCTAAACTGATCATTAGGATTGAAAATGGACTCCAAAGTAATAAGTCCCTTTGGTAGTTTGTTGGTTCTCAGCTGCACCACTTGGTCACCATACTATTGCTCTAACTTTTCCTGATTTTTGGTTGAGAACTCAGCCTCTTCTTGCAAGAAATGGATGATTTGCTGATCATTTTCAAACACTTGCCAACTTACATTGTTATCTGGCACTAAAGGCCTCACAATCACATGGATGTTTGGTTATACCTTGTCCTTTTGAATGCTTTCAACAACGTCAAAGGCTGCCCCAACTGCTGCAAGCCTGTCAGCAGCTTGGTTCTCTTTTCTAGGAATGGATTTTATGCTAAAGCCCTCAAAATCTTCAATGAGGTCCCACACCCTGTTCTTGTAGCATTTGAGTAGATCATTCTTGACAGCATGCTACCCCTTAACTTGGTTGACAATCAACTCACTGTCACCAAAGACTTGCAAGTTCTTTATTCCCTCTTGATTGACTAATGTAGTCCTTGCACCAAAGCTTCATATTCAACAGTGTTATTAGAGCATGCAAACTGAAATCTAAAATCTGAATAATACTTAACTCCTTGAGGTGAAACTAGCATGGCTCCCCCTCCTGCACCTTGTCTACTCCTTGATCCATCAAAAAACAACTGCCATACCTCATTGTCATCCTTGTGGTCTGGCTTGGTGATGCTAGGGATAGGCTGATTTTCTTCATGCATGCAATAGACTCCTAACTCAGATTCTTCTATTTCTTGATAAGGATCAAAAGCATGCACCTTGTTTGCCCATTCATCAAGAGTTAGATCTGGGATACTTCCAACCTTGGTGTCAGCTTCATCAGTGCTTGGGTGATCTTCTTGATCAAATGCTAAACAATTGGCATTGATCTGACTTGGGGTGTAAGGCTCAATGTGAAAGTTTGCAATAGGTTCAGACCTGATTGTGGCTTTGGTTCCATATCTTGTTCTGAACAAAGCATGTGTGACCAATCAGTAGACAAGTAACCTCCAATCTTAGTTGTGAAATCCCTTGACAAACATAAGGCAAAGAGTGGTGGAAGGTCTATTATCGAGATATCTTGCAAAACAACCACATTAGGATAGGCATGCAAAGGTAAGACTCAAGTTTTTAATCACCCCTAACTATTGTTACTGCTGTCCCATCTAATTGTACCACCCCTTTGGATATGGTTTCATCTTGAATTCCAAACCGATCAGCTATTTTCTTGGGCATTATAAACTACTTGCTCGGAATCAATCATAATTGTGTACTAGTTGGTTCCCAATGATCAATGAAACATAGAATGGAGGGGATTCAACATCTTACCTTGCTATCCTCCATGATTCCCCTCAAGTCGGGAAGAATTTGTGAGCACTTTCTCATGCATTTGGACTTGCTGATTTGAAGTTGACCAGTCCTTCATGGTAGCTTGTAGCAAATCTCTTTGGCCTGGGATAGATAGTGATTCCCACATTGATATGTTTACATTTGTCTTCTTCATCTGATCAATGATATTGAATGGAGATGAAGTATCCTTTTGCTATCCCTTGGCTACACATTCATTCCTTGCACATGGGCAGCAACAAATGGCATTTGAGTTGGCTAGGAACTGTTTTAGGAAGTCCTTGTGTATTTGGGATTGGATTTTGTTTGCCAACATTCTGTGGGGTGATGGAAGATTGTGGATTGCTTGGAGCTAATGGATGTTCTTCACCCAAATTTCTTCTTTTGATCTTGTGTTGGCTGCAACACTTTGGGAAACTATTTGATTCATACCACAAAAATCTTCTGCCTGCCAGTTTACAAGTGTGGTATCATTTGGAGCTGATTGTTGCTGGAATGTTTCTTGTTGCTGGTCATTTCTTTGACTACCTTCACCCTCCACACCAGTTGTTGTCACCATTAATGCTTGATTCAAGGCACCATTGAAGCACATGGACTGGTTGTGAGGTTCATTGCATGGGAAACACCAATCATACTCTTGAGCTATATTGTTTTGTACTGGCACTAATGCTTTAGATGCAGATGTAGCATTGGGATTATAGGGCTGAAATGGTCTATTGGCAGGAGGCCTTGCTTGATTTAGATTTGCAGCTGGATTGGGTGGTCTTTGGGGTTGATATGGCTGCCTGTTAGGCTGAGCTTGGGGCTGGAAAGAAGGTCTAAAACCTTGGGCTTGCTGCCTCTTGAGAGTAACCAGCTCATTGCCTAGATTTTACAATTGCTTCATGACTTCTTGAAGTTCATTTGAGGCACTAGAAGATGAAGTGGAAGCTTCACTTGAATTATGATTTCTAGGAGTGGGAATAGAAGCTAAATTAGGCACTTGGCTAGTACTTGGGCTCTCTAAACTTGGAAATAATGGCATTGGAGGCCTAGGAGCTAGCTTGTCAGCTTGAATCAAACAATTTTCAGCTCTAATGGCAATGCTATAAGCAATGGGGATAGTTGTGCCTCCCATGGAATGAATTAACATAGAAATATCAAAATTTAAAGCTTTAAGGTAATAAAGAAAAGCACCTTCTGCTGTTGGCCTGACTGCCACTGGAATTCTCTCCCAAGTCCTTTAAAATCTGAAATTAAAATTAGTCAGCTGCTCATTGGGAGCTCTTTTGATAGTTGTCAGCTACTCCAAAAGGGACAAGTTGTCTCCCTTTTCCCCAAACTACTCATGGAGGGATATACATAGCTGATTCTAATTTTGAATAAAACCGAGGCAAGCTCCCGAACCATTACAAAGATTTCCCTTTGAATGAAGATGCGTAAATTTGACAAAGACTTGCATCTCATTGATCTCATGGATTGCACAAATGTTAGCAATATCCTTTACATGATCACCAGGAGTGGTCCGATTTTATCCAGTGAAGTATGGAATTTTTCAATGCTACAATCGGGATTGGATTTTGTGCATTGAGGGCAAGTGGGCTGCTGCCAAAGTGAAATTGACATAGGGGTTGTTTTGTGCCATTCGATTGGCCTTAGAACCCTTGTTGATTGAATGAAATGCCTACCAGTGTAGAGGAGTTGAGAGAGTTCTATTTGGTGGAGATGGAGACCTTTGGATTCTCCTCCCACTTTGCCTTCTTCTTGGAGATAATTGTAGATATTCAAACAACACCTCTTCTTTCCAAAGCTCTTGACATTGTAGTGATTCTTCTCATGATTTTTCAGTTGCACACCGCTAAAACCAGTTGATTCTTCTTCCTGGAGTCGCCGGATGTGTAATTTATAGCTATTTTAAGCAAGAAACTTGCAACAAATGCACATCAATTTTGTTGTAATGAAGATGAAGACTCTAAGGTCCCACCGGCATGCAAAACTATTGGCGTGCAAATAAGCACCCCTGGATGTTGATCAGATTTCTAGTTTGATCATTCTAAGCATCCAGTGTGATTGCACAACATTGAAACCTTTCCCCAAGTGTGGGACTTGTAAAATGGGAAAGGAATCTCCAGTTTAAAGGCTTTTTCCTCAATTCCTCTAGTCAGATTTATCACTTGCATAGTTGCAGAGGTTTAAAACTCAAAATCCTACTCTAAATTTCAAAGGAGACAGAGATGGAGAATGCAAAAAACTAAAACTAATGCTAATAGGTGATGCACCAAAGGAGTGGTGAGCATTTCTCACTTCTGTAGATTGACACAAATCATGGAAGCACAATAAAAATCATGCACAAACTGATGACATGTAATGAAAGATCAGAAATTAGTCAAACAACACTAGCAGAGGATAGAAGATTAATCACAAGGCCTGTATTGTTATTTTAACATCAAATTCACTTGCATTACAACACCTGGAAGGCAAAAATGAGTTGCAATTCTTAGAAAAGGTCTGGTATTCCACCAAAATCACTATCAAGGTGAGAAAGGGGACCTGCCATACAAAAAAAATGTTCAACCCTTTGAAAATGAGCCAAATTGGCTTTTACAAGGTGCAAGAGGATGAGCCCGGGAGAGAGAGAAACATGGGAAAACATGGGAGAGGTTCAATCATTGACCAAAATGCATTCAAAACAGCATGGGCATCCTTATAGACCCATTCCCTGACATTTTTAACCATGCTGGGAGAGAATGCGAGCCATTCTTCATTAAAAATGGTGGTTGAAACGTCATTTCTACTCATCACCACGTGCTAGAGACATTTTTTCAATTTTCTCTCTCCAAATCCATCAAAATTCAAAATTGACCTCAAAATCTTGTAGATAATTTCACCATATTTCCATTGATATAAAGAACGCGAAAAACCGAGCTTGGATCGAAAGTTATGGCCATTTGAAATTTTAGGGCAAAATAGGGCCAAATCGGGTCGGCGGGAATTTTTTTGAATTTTTACCCTTTTTTGCATTTGGGAAAATTTTCCAAAATTTCCCCATGCTCTACCAGTTCAGGTGCCACATGGCATGCTTTTATTGGTCGTGGGCCCATCCTGCTCCATTTTCCTTCATTTTCACCTTTGGAAAAATTTCCCAAAATTCCCCATCGGGCCAGCGAGTTTGGGACACGTGGCACACACTGATTGGGCGCGGGCCTTTCTCTCAGAAATTCTCCATGGGTCACTTTGATATTTTTGACTTGGACATGTGGCACAACCCCATTGGTTGCGGGCTTGCCCCTTCTAGATTTTCCGTGGGGTTTTCTCTTCGAAATTTCCTTTGTTTCTTCTTTGGAAAATTTTCCAAATTCACCCCGCCCTCCACCGATCCGAGACACGTGGTGTGTATCATTGGTCGCGGGTTTGCTGCAAGCATTTTAAATTTTGCACAAACACATGGGAAAAAATCCCAATTTCCTCCCTTGCTCCGTAGCTCCAGCCTCCGGTGACACATGGCCTGATGTGCTTGGTTGTCGGGGAAACAGGCCAAAAATCCTCCATTGAAATTTTGGCAAAACACTTTGCCAAAAATCCAACTTCTCCTCCGCCTCCACCTTTCTGGCTCCTTAGGACATGTGGCATGTTTTTATTGGCGCGGGGCCATCCCTCCAAAATTTCCATGCGCCAACACTTAGCCAAATTTTCCAAATTTCACCCCTTGACACGTGGCAGCTTCTGATTCATCGGCGGGCCTTTCAGGGGAAAATTTCCTTTTGAAAATTTTGCCAAAACACTTGGTAAAAAAACCAAGTTCTCCTCCACCCCTGCCACTTCTTGGACACATGGTAGCATCTCATTGGCTACGGGCCTTTCAGGGGAAAATTTCCCACAAAAAATCTACCGAGACATAACTTCAAAAATACATGGAGTTAGGAGGAAAACTTTACCTTTCTGGAAAGCTGAGAAAGAGCTCTATCCAATGGTTTCATTTCCAAAAGTTTTTGAGTGCCTAAAAAGAAAAATATTATGTCTAAGGCATAAGAGAAGGAAAGATGAAAGGGAGCTAGCCACAAAATGAGTAGGGGGCACATTTTGGATAACACTGACCTATATACTGGCGCTACCGGGGGAAGCATGCCCATGTAAGGTAGGCCAAACTATTGAGAAACTAGGCCAAAGGGGTGTATCTCCACTCACCCAACTCTGTCAATAAGTTTGCCCTGTGGTGGAGCAGGAGATCAAAGTAAGAGCCTCCTCGCCCCATATACCTGCCATGGTCTGATATGGTGTGGCCTCCATGTCATTGGTGGTCAGAGAGGCAACTGGCTGATGAGGTGCTCTAAGCACCGACATATCTGTCCATCTGGCTACCCTCACAGCTCCGAGATCTATCACCTCTACACCTCTACCATAAGGAATGAAGTGCTCATAAACCCAACTCATGACCAGGGTTGGGTGGCTCAAAGACTACCCCTGTAAACGGACTACCCTGTACAAGTCATGGTAGGTAGTCCCAAGTATGTCTTCTCCCCAGGCATAAATCCAGCCATGGCCCTCGATCTGTGCAATGATGGGGGACCAGCAAAGTATAGTAGCATGTCTCCTCCCTTGTCCCCGATCAGTCTCGAGGCAAGGATCCCCATAATAGCCTCGAAAATCAAGGGGATGGGCAAGCTAGGAATAGACCGAACTCTGACCCCCTTCTTCGAACCTGTGGAGATAACTACATCTCCCATATAAGTGGCCCACTGTGCTATCTAGGCCCGTGAACCTGCTGTCTCAAGGGTAAGACGTCTCCCAATGATTGAGACCCCGTAATACGATAAACATCCTCTAGTGTGATGGTCCACTCACCTTAGACCCCTAGTAATCGGAAGGTGTTCCGATCAACATCCCAATAGGAGAATAAGTCACAAAGAATGTGACTAGATGGTGTAACATGTGGAACACGTGAGATATGTAGTATCCCGGCCCTTTGAAGAGTGTCCTCCTCATCCTGTGAAAGTGCATCTAGTACTGCTGGGAGCCAGTCACACTCCCTCTCTCGGCTCCACCAAATGTACTCCTCTCTCACCTGCATACACCCAAAAACACACAAAACAAAGCAAGTTAGCATCCAAGTGACATTAGAAAAATCATGAAAACACATAGAAATGCTAAAAATGCAAAAACAATCTCAAACAAGTGTTCTTTTGACATTCTATGCAAAAACACCGCACCGAGCGAGTAGGAGACGGCCGGTTTTGTAACCACCACCTTAAGGGTGTTAGTCTTGTAACCTCCGCCCTAAACAAGGTGGCAGTTGTGTAACCACCACCCTGGGTAGGCGGCGGTCGTGTCCCGAAAACCCACGCGGGTTTTACAACTTAAAAAGCCTAAAAACACCAAAAAAGGACCGTTTAGCTAAAACAAGGCCTACCCAGTAGGCGCCCCCCCTAGATGGACCTTTTAAACCTAACATTTTCAAAAATAACCCCCCCATGACAAAGATTTTAGCATTTTAACATTGAGGGGGGAAAAACAATAAATTGAGAAACACTAACTTGTGATCTCGCGGGACGATGTTCCGCTCGCGGAGGCATGATCGCTACCCTATCATGAACGTTTTGACTCTACTCTCGTAAGAAACCATCACTATGGGTCCCAGAGCTCAAAACCAACCAAATCAACACGCGCAAATGAATAGGAAAATGGGCCCACTTTCATATATATAGCAGCTTGACTTGTTTTGAATTTTTTTTTCGCAGGTTTAGAGTGCCGACGAGGTAAGTTCTTACCCCCGCACAAATGGTACATCCTCATTTCCCATTATTTTAGCATTTATTTTCCGATCTATTTTGTCTATCTGCACTTGATTCCTCTTTTCATTTTGTAGGTAGTGCGAATTTTGGATGGCATCATTTCGACACATGGATGGATCAGGTATAATTTCTACACTTCCCATTTCGAGACCACCATACTCGGACCCACCGTTTTACACCTCTTTATGGCTAAAATGCTTCTCCGAGGGGGAAATATGTACGTACCATAATTAGAGGGTACTCGCACCACCGAATAACATAACATGTGCCCCCATGATGATACAGTCTCCTCGCAAGGTGTTCGGGATCCAGAAAATCTCCCTAGGTGTGCGTTAACATACCGCATGCCCCGCTTAGCCCCGTGTGCTTTGTTTTCTCTTTTCCCCTTTTTTTTGGCCTTTTCTCTTAGTTATGAAACTACCACCCTACCTAGGTGGCGGTCTCATGACCGCTGCCCTAAATAGTGCGGTGGTCCTCAGAACCACCGCCATGCTCTGGGCGGTGGTCCTTTACGCGTTTTCCAGAATGCTCTTTTAAGACAACTCACGTAAATTTCAACATTTCACTAGATTTTTTCACCGCCATGAGCTTGCATTAATGATTTTGGTTCCCTAAAATAGTGTTTTGCCATTGTTTATATTTTAAGAGTTCAATTTGGTTTTTACCTTGGGTAAATGCAAATGGCCCCTCAAATTTTCCTCTGAATTTCTCATTGCAATAGATTAGTCTTTCATTTTGTTTAGAGTTCTTAGTTTCTTTCATTACATGCTTAGTTAGTGTTGTTTTGCTGTTAGGAAGCCACATATCCATCTTGTGCAAGTGTTGTTGATATTTCATCCAATCCATTGGAGTAGAGTAGTTTGTTTTCAATAGGAAGCCATTAAAGTTGCAGGTTTTGTTCTTCAAGCAGGATAGTTTCAGGTTCTGGACATTTTATGTTGCATGACTCGTAATAAATCTCGCTAGGAATTGCATAAGCCAAGCTCTGTACTCTTGCGCTATCTCTCTCCTACTCGCATTGTATTTAGTCTGTATCCTAAGCTACCTTTGTCCCAATATCTACTTCTATTGATGCTAGCATTACATGCTTTTCTAGATCCACGTGAACACGAAGGAACAAGGAGATCACACTGAGGGGACAAGATCACACACACCATCGGATTCGCCACTGTTCTGCAGAATCTAGGTTCTAGCTTTCAAAGTTATAATTAGAATCGTATCAAATAGAGTAGTTAATTACTTTATTTCAGTCAATCTTACTTTCGATATTACCAGGGAAGCTGTGGGGATTGATAGTTTCTGAGAGACTATGATTCTTTCCTCACTTCTGAGGTAGGATCGAGAGTCTTTCAAATAGATTAGATTAGTTATTTCATTGTTTAGAATAGATTTACAATTGCACAGGCAAGTAGCTATACTCGGTTACTTTGTTTGTTTTAAAATTCGACACTAGGTTAATTGTCAATTTCTAGATATATTAAAATATCTGCTCTTTCAAATTCATTTATAAAATCCATCAGAAAATTACAAAAATATAGAATTTATATATGTTATGGGTATATTTCACGTATTTAATTTTATGTTGCTGCACTTAGTTTACATTATTGATTTTGTATGACAATCAAGGGACCTAGAGAGCCCAGGGAATACGTATTCGAGCCAATCGTGCCCCAACCCAATCTCGTCACAGCCATAACTGATATAGATCAGAATCTCAGGATCCAAGTCTTCCAAACAATGGTAAACTTACAACAAATCAGTTTCCAACTGCACGGATTAAACATAGAGGACGACCAAGCACACACATTTTGGTCAAATCAGCCAAACTACAGATTACCCTAGATTCATATCCGCATGACTATGGAAGGGTTTGAAAGAGAGAAAACCTTTGATTGTGATCCTTTGGTCCCATGCCAGACGCAGGAGACACTCTCACAGATATAGATACCAGCTTAAGAATTCAAGTTGCACGAACGCCTGTGAGATACTCTGAAAAGGTCAAGCAACTGATAGTTCTAAATATAGAGGCTGAAAAAGCATATGACTATTGGATACTAGGGATTAGGGATTGATTCCGTACATGACCATAGCAGGTCCACAACAACCACGAATCTACGGTTGTGACCCACAAGTCCCACAGCCCAATGAGTCCATAGGTGAATCAGACATAGATGTTGGCCTACGTACACTAGTATTCAGATCTACTCCACTTCCACCTATCATCATCGAACAGTTATCCTTGCTAGACACAACAACTAACAAAGCTAAGGAGTTCTAGACTAGGCTAGAGAATCACCCATAGAGTCAATTATATTTACCATCCGCCCTATGACCTTATCTGGAGACATACACGAAACTATCCCAGGTCATTTTCCACGTATTCCACAACCCATAGACAGAATCACGCTAGAGCTCAATATTGATTAGAGCCTTTGAGCAGTCATCCTTGCTGATTTATCTATCACATCAGTTTAGGTTAGGAGGTCCTTCTTTGCCTTAGATTCACAATTTCCACTAGTGTGTGTCGAAGACATTAGATTGCCTAACTAGTTTGTCTACATCCCATGCATATTCAATCCCCACCAGCTGTCTCGGCACGACCTCGGGAGGTCGGGTGTGAGGAAAAGATACTTGTAGATTCCCACACTCACTTGTCACTTTTCCATCGTACAGTGCACGTGGAGGATCAATGGATACAAGGCGTGGTAGGAAAAGTAAGCGTTCAGACTTAGCTGATTCACATAATGTGGGCTAAGAATAGGTTGGAGTGTCGGGCACGCTTTAGATTGAGTGCTGAACACATTTTGGTAGAAGGCTTAAAGGACACGTAAGGCTATTTTGGGACAAGTGGAAGAAAAAGTGACATGCAGTGTTTTGGGCTAAAAATAGGATTAGAACTGAATTTATCTATAGGAGATCTATTGTTAGAAGATCTTGCATGCTCTCTTGTTATCTTTATAATCAAGTGCATGGTTATTCTTAGCATGTAACCTATTTTGAGGATGCTTAGGTGGTGAAGGGAAAGTCCCCACCCCTATATATATGTATTGATTTGCATGGTTTTAGTAGTTCCACTTTGTAGTAGAGTTATGTTGTTGGTTTATGAGAGCACATGACTTATGGTGACACTTTTATGTATGTATTCAAATTCTGTGTTTTACAGTGATTATTACAATGGATCTTTGTGAATTGATATTGGTTGTTGACTTATTTGTAACTTGGATCTTGCATAGTAAACCTGATCTTGATTCTTGTTTAGTTTATTCTTGTATATGGTTGTGATCTAGATCTAGTTATGGTTTAACTTTTCATGGTTGTTATGGATCTGGATTATAAGTATTTTCATGCTAACTCCTTAACAAATCTACCATAAAAGAGGGACTGGTACCCTTACGCACTTTGGGTGAGCACTCAGGTCTGTCTGAGTGAAGTGCCAATGCACCTTGGGCTATTTTTGTAAAATAAAAGACTACATTTTGGTTCTATTTCTAGGAACTCTTTTAAAGTTATTGCAAGGATGTTTCATGATGAAGACACATTGGTTGACTTTGGCCAGTATTGAGAGTTGGGTAGAAAATTTAGAGGAAGAGTTTTCTCAAAAATTTAACACTGGAACTAATTTTGATGCACACGAGTGGGTTAAAGAACATATGTATCATGAACTCTATGAGATGTTATTTTGTTGTTTCCCTATAGAGTTATATGAGTGACTGGTAGCATATGCATCAAATAAAAATTAGAGGTATAAAAAAATTACATGGACTCAAGAATATTACTAGACTCTGAATGATGTTGATTTGGATTGGACACACACTATAGATCATTAGTGGGGTGGTTTCTTGAATAGTTATACATGGGAGTACATTGTTTCTACTTATTCCTTTCTAGAGATTGTTGAGTTCCAGTTCTTGCAAGAACCCAGAGGATCCTACTTGTAGGCTATCCCTTTAGTGATTAAGATCTTGATCGTAACTTTGGATTTGGAAGAACACCCTATGGCTAGATAAATCCCACCGTGCATAAGGGCAAGAGCAGGTGTAGTGAATTATGGAGGACCTGGTAGTGGAAATTTAGAGAGAAGGAAGGTGACTTAATTTTAATGAAGTGCGTGAGAGGCACTTGGTGAAGAAGCGTGATGTTGATGAACAAATGGTGTTGTGGAGAGAGATGGCTCATGAAGGATTTAGAGCTCATGTGGAAGACATGGAGCCGAAGCATCTAGTAATCCCTCATTTGGGTAAGTATGGTAGAAAACCCTCTTTGGCTTTAGATGAGAGTGTGTCTAAGGAAGAATGACTAAGAACCATAGGCATGCATCTGATCCCACATGAAAACCCATCTATTGTGCTTGGTGTTCCAAATTTCTAGACTATTATTGAGAATCAAGCTAGTGTAGGTACTTCAGTAGTGACAGGTAGATTTCATTTTCCATTAAATTTAGGAGTTAATCAGATAACACATTCATCTATGGTGGCATATACATTATATTTGTTATTTAGGGGTCAAGTTAGAGGTATACTTTCTAGTGCGCCATCTGGACAGAGTTTGGGCACATAGACACTTGGCGCCACATCTAGAATTACTACCACTTCGCAGACCTTGGGGGTTTAATTTAGTAAAATTATTGGAACACAAGGTAGTACATCCTCTAGTCTAGTGCCCTCTACAGGAGGAGGATCAGGTGGTTTAGGATCTATTGGATTTGGTGGTTTTAGATGTGGAGTAAATCCTGAAGGTAATACAAGTTCTAGATCTAGTGGGGACGACCCGCACCAACCCCAACAAGTTTATTATGTGATGTCACTTCACCTACTGAAGTACAGGGGTATTGAAGATGTAGTTGAGCATGCGCATATGTGTGAGATACTATGGCATGCTAAGGGAATCAAAACTCCTGAGCATAAGGAAAGTTAGTTTGCTACTACTTTGTAAGGGTGCACACATAGTTGGTATAGGAAGTATGATCCAAACTAGACTTGTGTAGACTATAATGCGCTACGTGATTCTTTCTTAGCTAAGTTCCATATACATGAGTTTGAACATAAAAGCATTAGTGCATTGAAGAAAATTAAGCAGGGCATGGCTGAGAGCGTAAGGGATTATGATGCATGTTTTACAACTTTGTTATCAATTTGTTCTTATGATATTCAACCTAGCTAGTGTGTGCAGTGGTTTGTTGGTGGTCTGATCACACCTTTCAGAAGGATGATTTCTCATAATACATTTACAAACTCATACAAGGCTTTGGAGGTAGCTTTGCATGCTGAGGTAGTTGGAAGTGTAGACATTGGAGTTATCCTAGTTTTGGAATCACAAATCGCATCTATGGAGAAATAGTTGGAAAAAATGTTAGCTAATTCAGACCATGAGACGTGTAGTGGTATTTGATGTATGGATTGTGAGGTGGAAGGAAATACTAAGGATGGTTACCCTCATAAATTAGTGTGCACCATGTTGCTAGATTATGAAATCTATCATTTAGATCATGATTCAAGTAGGTGCCCCCTATTGCAGAAAATGGTCGGGAAGAACATGTCATGTTATTGTAATATTTGTAAATCTACCACTCATGATATAAAGAATTACAAATTGATTGATCAGATTCATGATGCCATTCAAGGCGATGTATGTTAGGAAAATGTTGCAAATAATTCTAAGGAACAAGGTGAACATCCTAATCATAATAATAATTACAATAAAGGGTGCTCTAATGGAGGTGGTAGAGGTAGAAGTTACTGTGGAGGATTTAGAGGATGATGTTACGGTGGTGGAAGAAGTGAATTTCCACAAGGGACTTGTTTCACATGTGGATCCCTTGATCATTATAGGTGTGAATGCCTTCAGAACATTATTTTCTAGTGGTGTGGTGGTGTGGAAAGAATCACAAGTTTGAAGAATTCCTGGATTTGTATAAGCATAAGAGAAAGAAACACAACAAAACAAGGTTACGAGAATGGTTAGAGTACAATGTGATATGAAGATCGGTGGATACCGAAGATAACACCTGACCTGAGATGATACCTGTATTGGTGACTACACACATTGAGGTTGTGTGTGCATGTAAGAATTCAAAGTAGAAACATGTTATTACAAAACATGAGGTATTGCATGCAAAGTATCTAGATCCTACCCATTAGAAGGAATTCTATCAAGAAACTATGGAGGTTATTAGAAACTTACAGGGTGAGATATAATTCTTGAAGGAGCAGTCGCAGAAGATAGAGTAGGAAAAATTAGTTGAGCTTCCTCAAAAAGATGTTGATGAATTAAAGGAGGTTTGTAAGTGCTAAGAAAACATCATTCCTTTGTTAGGGGAATGGTTAAGGGAGAAGGTACTGCACACTAGAGTTGAGCACAAGAGACAAATATTGCATGTAAACTTACCTCCTCATAGTCTTGAATATGATAAAGAGATCACTTTGAATGCAATTATTGATGGATGATTGTTTAGTAATATACTGATTGATACATAAGTAAATATACTCACCTTGGATGTGTGGAATCAGATGGGGAGGCCACCATTACAACCATATTCAAACATGTTGTATATGGAAAACAAGACTAAAGCCATGCCCATTGGAGTATTGAAGGATGCCACTATTACTATACAAGGGGCCAAGTTTACTGGGGATTTTGAGGTCATGACACTTGCCGAAGCTGACAATTTTCTAGCGTTGCTTGAGAACCCTTGGTATTACGTGAATAATTTTGATTTACACTTCAATAAAGGTTATACTAGTTTTGAGAACAAAGAGGATTGCATGATTATTCCTTTGATAGACAAAAAATATGCACGTTATGTTGAACCATTAAGCGAGGAGGACCTTAATAGAATTTATGTGTGCCGCATTAGAGACCTTGAAGTCTTGATCCATCAAAGGAAGGTGTTATTAAATGGGATGATGTATAGTATATGAGTGATACAACCAAATTTTCTTATGAAAACATGGCACATATGACTTATGAAAAGGTTGGGTGTGAGATGAAGAGTGAAATTACTTACATAAGAAGGTTGTGCTATGTTAGGCACTTAGGTAGTAACCAGGTACTGTCGACACTAAAATTTTCATCCGTAATTTCTATTTCATTAATGTATGTATTAGGAATAGGATGTTGTTAAGTGTAATTAGTAGTAGCGTCTGATAGAAGATAACGGCTGTCAGTATAGTGCTGCCAATAATGTAGAGTATGGTAACATCAAAGTACAATAGGAATGTTGTAAAAAGTAAATATTTGTCGTAAGTGGTCCGGTAATGTTAAAATGTCAAAGTTGGGATAAGTAGAGAAGTAGGGTCTACATGATTAGGAATTAGAAATATTATATTGGTAATAAGGACAAGGAGTGAGGTCATAAATATTTTGTGTATTTTATTTGTAAAAAGTCTAAAAATGTGGAACCCATGTGAAATGATAAGGTTTATCTTATCTTAAGAGATAAGCTTACATGTACAGATAAGAGTTAAGGTATGGAATATGATTCGTCAGAGTAGATTTCTTATCCTATCTTAGAGATAAGATGGATAAGCCTAGAAGTTCTATAAATAAAGAGGCCACCCCCCTCATTTAGCATAGAAAGAAGTAGTGAGAAATATTGTATGAAGTGTGTAAAGGAAGCCATTAGTTTAAAGGTGTGTTGAAGAAGCCATTAAGAGGTGTAATTGTAAAGTTTCTTCCATAGTATTGGTGGAAGGCAAGTGAAGTCAATAACACTTGAAGTACCTCATGGGTGAGATTGTAACAATTTCATGTTAATATTATAATTTACTTTGATATTTTAGATTTGTCATCATTTCGTCTTATCATAGTCGATGGTATTCTTGTGTTACGTTTGTTGCTTTGTTTCCAGATTACATCCACCAAACTAAAGGTGTGCATTAGTAAATAATCATAGCAAGGAGTTCTCGGTGAAGAATTATCATAGTGCCGGATTGGTGATGACATTTTGGTTCGTTGTTGCGGGACCATTCCTCGTTGGTGGATTTTCGGAGAGATATTCCCACTTAGTCAAAAATCAATTGGAGGGTAGCCTTATTTTTTTACTGTGCATAGTAGTTACCATGGTAAAGTCATTTTGCTTGTGAATAGTAGTTACCATGGTAAAGTCATTTTTTCTGTGAATAGTATTTATCACAATAAAGTCATTTTTTACCGTGAATAGTATTTACCACAAGTAACTTCACTTTTTTATTGTGAATAGTGTTTACCACGGTAAAGTCGATTTTTACATGATAAGTCCATTTTACCATAGTTATCGTGGTCATTTCTTTTCTTTGTAGAAAGGTGTAAAGTCACTTTCTATTACAGTGATTCCAATTATTTGTGCACATAAGTCTTGTTGATTGTACTTGTGGGTTGGTATTTTACGGTGGTTACTTTTGAAAATGGGGAAGATTCCTGTTTTTTCAGCCCAATCTAATGAAGATGCTTCCTCTTTCATTCAAGAGTTTAAACGATCTTGTATTTGTAATGGCCTTATAAGAAGGGAACAATGGACTGAATTTTTTCCTACCTTTTTGGATGGTTCAGCCCTTAGGTGGTTTGAAACACTAGGTGATAATGTGAAAAACTCATGGGATTTATTAACTGAAAGTTTTCTTGAAGAATTTGGTGAACAATAGAGATATGCGAGATCTCATGATCGATATCACAAAGCTAACCCAAGGAGAGAAGGATAAGATAAGGGATTATCATGCTCGTGTTCTAGAGCTAAGGAGGAAGCTCGACGGCCAAATCCGGAAGGAAGGATTAGTGGATGGGTTGATGAATGGTGTGGATAATCTCCTATGTAAGCACTTAATTCTTGGGATGAAGCCGAGAGATCGACAATGAGTGAAGTATGACCGCCCGGCTACCATTGAACAAGCAAAGGAGATTGCAAGAAGGCAAGAAGAAAGCATGGAAGAGGAGCCCAAAAAAATTGTCGCCAAAGTAGAGCCTACACCAGCGCCTTTGGTCCAGAATCCACAACCACTCTCGGTGAGCACAAATATTTCTCCTAGTACATCTACTGAATATGAAGATCTGCTCAAAAATATGGGTTAGTTAACTATTAATATTCTTCAAGGAAAAGAATTTAGTTCTCAGGGAGGAGATAGAGGTCCAAAAATAAATATTTCTGAAGTTGTATGTTATGGTTGTTATAAAAGGGTCATTATAAGTATAATTGTCCGAGATAGAGCTTCTACATCGGTAAAGGAGATAATGATAAAGGAAAAGCACACTGTGAATTATTTTGATGTAGTAGATAAGAGAAGAAATAATGAAGTAGATGTGTTTGTAACAAAAAGAAAGAAAGAAAAAGATAATCAAGATGGAAATGATCCTAAAAAGATGAAAGGAGATAATGTAATGACCAGAGTCTGTAATGAATATGTTGGGTTTAAAAATTGATCGCCCTTCAACACTTATGTTAAGGTCATTAAATAAGGGAAAAACTAAACCAGAAGGTGTAGTTTCAAATGTGGCAATATCTGTTATGGGTGTTGTATGTGTGGTAGACTTTCAGGTGATGAAAAATGGTACTATTGCGTACCCAATGTTGTTGGGAAGACCATGGCTAAGGAGAGTTCATGCAAGAAACTACTGGAATGAAGGCTTCATGACACTTGGATGTGGTAGAGAGAGGGTGAAGATAAACGTGATCCTCGACATCATAAAGCGAACCTGTGGATTCAAGTGATGAAACTGATGATTGGACATCCTCTGATTACTCTAGTACCAGTGAAGTGGACACTGAAGATGAAGAAAGTGAGGTTGATGTTTCAGTCATGGATATCCTTCTAGTCACACCGACTCATGACCCCATAAAATTATCTGAAGAAGAAGTTGATGATCGTCTCCAACAAATAAAGATTGGTGATGATGTGATGGAGAGTGAGAAGGAATCCTACCTCCAGCTCTTTCGAAGGTACATACACATATTCACTTTTGATTACAAGGAAATCCATCAAGTAAGTTGGGTAGAACATTCTATTGAGCTAGTAGATGGTGCTAGGCCTATAAAGCAAATGCCATATAAAATGAATCCTAATTTTTCCAAGACTGTAAAAGAAGAAATAGATAATTTGCTTGATGCAGAATTCATATTTATT
Source organism: Taxus wallichiana var. yunnanensis (assembly GCA_018340775.1). NCBI lineage: Eukaryota > Viridiplantae > Streptophyta > Pinopsida > Cupressales > Taxaceae > Taxus > Taxus wallichiana. The sequence continues at coordinate 191,169,586 of CM031235.1, forward strand.
GTGGAGAATTCAGAATGGGTTTCTCCCATTATGATCTCAATAAAAAAGAATCGAAAGCTACGCATTTGTGTTGATTACAGGAAGCTCAATAAGGCAACAAAGAAGGATCATTACCCTCTTCCATTCTCAGATTAGATCTTGGGCCGAAGTAGCTGGCTAGGAGTGTTATAGTTTTGCTGATGGATATAGTGGATACAACCAAGTCCATATAGCGGAGAAAGATCAGCTGAAGACCACGTTCACCACTCCTTGGGGAATGTTTGCTTATAGAGTTATGCCTTTTGGGTTGTGTAATGCTCCAGCAACATTCCAGCGTTTGATGAATAGGGTGTTCAAACCATACATTGGGACCTTCATCAGAGTATTTCTGGATGATTTTTACATCTATGGGAGCAAGTTGGACCACCTGCACCAGATGGAGACAACATTTCAAAGGTTAGATGAAGCACAAACCTCACTAAACCCTACAAAGTGTGTCTTTGGATGTTCTAAAGGTGTTTTGTTAGGGCATGTTGTATCTAGAGATGGTATTGGTACTAATCCTGATAAAGTTTCAAAAATCAAAGATTTACCATTTTCTATGAATAGAAGTAAGTTGAGATCATTTTTAGGCCATGTGGGTTACTATAGAAGGTTCATCAAGAATTTCTCAAAGATTACATGACCACTAACCTTGATTCTTGAAGAAGGATGTTACTTATGAATCGGAAATAAGGCACATGAAGCTTTTGGACAATCGAAGGAAGCCCAGTGTCTTCACTGTTTTAAAGAATCCAGATTGGAGGAACCCATTCATTGTGTACACTGCCCGATGCCTCATATACAACACTAGGAAGTACTTTGAGCCAAAAGGATGAAAATGGGAATGAACATCCAATTTACTTTGGGAGCAAACAAATGAGCAGTGTTGAGGTAAATTATACTGTAACTGAAAAAGAGGCTCTAGCTATCATTTTTGTTGTAAAGAAGTTTAGAAATTACTTGCTAGGGCAGAAATTTATAGTTGTAACAGATCATCAGGCTCTAAAATATATTGTCAATAAGCCTAACCCATCAGGGAGGATAGCAAGATGGATAATTTTGCTACAAGAATTTGAATTTGATATTATAGATAGGCCAGGAAAGAAGCATGTCAATGCAGATGCACTCTCTCAAGCCTATGATGGTTTAGGATCATCTTGTGATGATGATGATTTCCCCGATGCAACATTGTTATCCCTTGACACAATCCCTAGTGAATACATAGATATTTGGAATTATCTAAATGAATTCAAGTTTCCTGATGGTGCCAATGCAAAGACTAAGAGAAAGATTACTCAAGCTAGTCGTCCATATTCTATTATGCATGGAGTATTATTTCGAATAGGACCTAATGGACAAAGTCTGAGAGGCGTTAGACATGATCAAGGAAGGAACTGCTATAAGAATTCCACAATGGTACATGTGGAGGGCACTTCTTTGGACAACTTACAACAAGAAGGATCTTGGATGCAGGTTATCACTGGCCCACTCTTTTTAAAGATTGTTATAATTATTTTAAGACATGTGATATTTGTCAAACACATGGTAACCGTAAGACTTCATCAGCTCCATTATGTCATATTCTCTAATTGGTCCCTTTAAAAAGTGGGGAATAGACATTGTAGGTCCACTTCCAACTACCTCACGCCAAAATAAGTATATTGTAGTTGCCACAGATTATTTAACCAAGTGGGTTGAAGCTAGGCCATTGAAAACAACTTCCATGGATGAGGTGGCAAGGTTCATATATGAACGCATTGTCACCAAATTTGGTTGTCCATTAGAAATTGTAACAGATCAAGGAAGCCACTTCATTAATGAGGTAGTAGAAGCCCTAGTCAATAAATTTTCTATTAAGCACAGGAAGGAAACAACATACAAGCCAAGCACAAATGGACAGGTGGAACGAACAAATTTTGTGTTGTGTCAAATTCTAGCAAAAGATGCAGCCTTGCAGGTACATAAGTGGGATAAAAGGATTCATGCAGCATTGTGGGCATATAGGGCAACATCAAAGTCAGCAACATGATACTCCCCATTTCAGTTGGCCTATGGCATTGATCCAATTCTTCCTATTGAGTTTGATATTCCCACTATGAGAGTTATGAAAAATGAAAGGATGGATGAAAGTGATTCAAAGAAAAGAAAGGTTGGTACATCTTCATTTGCTAGAGGAAAATGGGAAATATCAAAGGATACAGGCCATAAGAAGAAAATGAAGCGAGAAGGAATACTTTGATCAAAAGATCCGTTGGTCTCCATTTCATGTGAATGACTTGGTTCTAGTATATGATTCTAGATACAAAAAAGAAGACAGAGAAAATTTCTTCTAAAATGGATGGGGCCCTACAGAATAGCAGTTGTGCATGAAAATGGTACGTACTGACTGGAGGAATTGGATGGCACTCCCATTATGAAATGGGTCAACCACGACAAGTTGAAGATTTTCCAAGCACCAGAATAGTCTACTCCGAGGACGGAGTAGAAGCTAGGAAGGGGAAGATGTCGACACTAAAATTTTCCTCCGTAATTTTTATTTCATTAATGTATGTATTAGGAATAGGATGTTGTTAAGTGTAATTAGTAGTAGCGTTTGATAGAAGATAACGGTGCCATCGATGATACTTTGCCGCCAATAATGTAGAGTATGGTAGCTGTAAAAGTACAATAGGAATGTTGTAAAAGTAAATATTTGTCGTAAGTGGTCCAGTAATGTTAAAATGTCAAAGTTGGGATAAGTAGAGAAGTAGGGTCTACATGATTAGGAATTAGAAATATTATATTGGTAATAAGGACAAGGAGTGAGGTCATAAATATTTTGTGTATTTTATTTGTAAAAATTCTAAAAATGTGGAACCCATGTGAAATGATAAGGTTTATTTTATCTTAAGAGATAAGCTTACATGTACGAGATAAGAGTTAAGGTATGGAATATGATTCGTCGAGTGGATTTTTATCCTATCTTAGAGATAAGATGGATAAGCCTGGAAGTTCTATAAATAAAGAGGCCACCCCCCTCATTTAGCATAGAAAGAAGTAGTGAGAAATATTGTATGAAGTATGTAAAGGAAGCCATCAGTTTAAAGGTGTGTTGAAGAAGCCATTAAGAGAGTAATTGTAAAGTTTCTTCCATAGTATTGGTGGAAAGCAAGTGAAGTCAATAACACTTGAAGTACCTCATGGGTGAGATTGTAACAATTTCATGTTAATATTATAATTTACTTTGATATTTCAGATTTGTCATCATTCCGTCTTATCATAGTCGATGGTATTCTTGTGTTACGTTTGTTGCTTTGTTTCCAGATTACATCCACCAAACTAAAGGCTGTGCATTAGTAAATAATCATAGCACGAGGAGTTCCCGGTGAAGAATTATCATAGTGCCAGATTGGTGATGAAAGTACCAAGGTTCATTGGTGAAGGAAATCGATGTATTTCTACGCGTTGTGGAATCCAAGTGGAAATATCAAGTGGAGAGAAGGAATATGCTAGTATATACCTTGCGTGGGACAACAACGCTCTGGTGGGTTGCACAACGAGATAGTATTTTAGAGTGGCGAGAGGTGAGAATCACCTTCTCTACTAAATTTCTTAGAAGAAATGTGCCTACCACCTTAGGGAGTGTGAGAGACTTTGGATAGAGGGGAAAGAGGCCTTACCACCTTCACTATGGGTGCATAAGATATACTTCACTTTGTGTGGCTACGTACGTGCATGGTATGTTTATGCGGAGTTGAATAGAGAAAATGGGAATCGACAAGAACTGAATGCAGGTATGATTTAGATATTTTACTATTTTTCTACTAAACCATCGATGAATGAGGAATTACACATTACGAAGAACTTGACTATGGGAGATAGTGCAAAGGCTGAGGAGATTATTCAAGAATTATAAGGTGAGTCGGATATAGAGGCGCACTTTGAAGAAGAAGAGATAGATGAAGCACAACTTGGACATGTTTGGATAGAAAAGGAGAAAGGTAAATTGGTTTATATGATTGATGATGAGGAAGTAGATAATTTGGATGTTGACCACACGGTTGGTATGTATGAGGTCTTGGGAAATGCAAATGAAAAGGCATGCTTATCATGAACTTATGAAAATGAAGAAAGTCTACATTGGCATAGATGTAAAACCTAAAGAGGCCATTATTGTTGATTAATGGTCTTATTAAGAGGTTGCAAAATAATTGAGCTTAGCGTGACTTCCAAGACTTATTTCCTAGAGGCTATCATGAGTTGAAAGGGTACATCACTCTTTAGGTGAGATAAGGATCAAGTTAAAGGAAGGTTTACGCTTGGTTAGGAAGAGGCCTTACAGGATGAATCCTAATCTGTGCATCAAGATAAAGGAAGAAATTGATAAGATGTTTAAGTCTAGAATCATTGATCCCATTGAGGAGTCAGAGTGGGTTAGCCCTATGGTAATAAGCATAAAGAAATATGGAAGGATAAGGATCTATGTGGATTATAGGGAGTTGAATGTTGCTTGTGTAATAGATCCCTTTCCCACACCTTTTATAGAGGATATTTTGGAAGGTGTTGTAGGGTGCAAGATCTACTCCTTCACTGATGGATTTTCTAGATATCATCAGGTGTGGATTTCTAAGGAAGATCAAGAAAAGACAACTTTCACCACTGAGTGGGGAATTTATTCCTACACAATTATGCCTTTTGGATTGAAGAATGCACCTATAATCATTTTGTGTATTGTTATGCAAGCATTTTGGGACTTCATTAATAAGTTTTTACATGTTTATTTGGATGATTGGATAGTTTATGGGCTATTAAAATATCATTGTGATAATTTAAGACTTATGTTTAAGAGGTGTTGGTAGTTGAGCATCTCTCTAAACATGAAAAAGTGCATCTTCACTACACCCTTTAGAACTCTGTTAGGACATATCATATATAAATAAGGATTTTGGTAGATCATACTAAGATTGTTGACATTTTGGCCTTAGAAGAACCTACTAGCTAGAGCGAGCTCTGCAGATTATTGGGGCACATAGGTTATTATAAGAATTTAATCAAGGGTTATGCTAGGATAGCCACACCCTTAGAGCCATTTTTAAAAATTAAGGGAATGTTCCATTGGGGTGAGGTGCAACAATGAACATTTGAGACATTGAAAGAAAGGCTTACTTCTGCACCTATTATGCATTTTCCTTCATAGAACAAACCATTCCATGTGCATGTGGATGCCTCTAGCATGGCCATTAGTGTAGTATTAGCCTAACCTAGAGAGGGTATTATTGATCACCTTATTTTCTTTGCAAGCAGGAAATTGACCCTGACTAAAAAGAACTATAAAACTATGAAGCGCGAAACATTTTCCATGATTTATATGTTGCACAAGTTTAGGAAATAATTTTTGGAAAATCCATTCATAGTTTATACAAATCATATGAAAATTAAGTATCTAGTCAATAAGCCCATTTTGCAAGGGTGCATATGCAGGTGGATTCTCTTGTTCCAAGAATTTGACTTAAAGTAGTGGTGAAGCTAGGAAAGAGTAACTCAGGACTAGATCATTTATCAAGGATAAACTCAGTTGAGGACATGTAGAGCATTGAGGATACAATACTAGATGCCCAAATTTTTAGATTAAACTGCTTACTCTCTAACTTAGAGGATATTTTTTATTCTTGTGTATAGGTGTGGAGCCTAAGGGGATGAAGGCTTTGGAGAAGAAACCAATCACTATACGTGCCACACCTTACAAGTTAAATAGTGGATATTTATAGAAATTAGGTCAAGATGAGGTTTTGTGCCGATGTGTATTTGAGCATGAGCATACTAAAATTATGGAGGAATCTCATGGTGGGATTGCAGGTGGAAATTATGCATGGAAAATGTAAGCATGGAATGATTTTACCACGTGTATGGAATATTGTAAGGTATGTGACCATTTTCAGCACCTTGGAAATATTGGGCATAGAGATGAAATGCTTTTGAGGCCTATTTCTAGTGCAGAACCTTTTGAAAAGTGGAAAATTTAATTTGTGGGTCATAGTTCCCCACCTATGCACAGGATGGATCACACTACATTATAATTTGTACATATTATCTGATAAGGTGGGAAAAAGTATCACCTACAAAGGATTGCATGGAAAATTCCACAACAAGGTTTCTGTGGGAGAACATAATCAACATGTATGGATGTCCACTAAGTCTGACAAGTGATAGGGGCACTCATTTTCCTAATGATACTATCAGGATACCATTGGCGTAATTTATGGTGGCACATCATAAAACAACACCCTATCACCCACAGGCCAATGACACAGATGAATATTTCAACAAGATATTAGGATAAAATTGACAAATATATATGATGTTGGAAGGAAGGATTAGGATACAAAATTATCTGCTATACTTTGGGCATACAGAACAACCTAAAAAATAGTGAACAAAGCCACACCCTTTCAGCTGGTGTTTAACACAGAGGTTGTTTTACCGGTGGAATTTTAGTTAGCTTCCCTGCAAATTACATATGCAAGAGGATTGGATAATGAACAAGTAATTAAAGAGTGCATTGATAAACTGATGCAGGTGGATGATAGGTGTGTCATTGCTCGATGGAGACAGAAGACAAAAAAAACTAGGTAGAAGGCATGACACGATAGACATTAAAAATAAGTAGATTAAAGTTAGATAGATGGTTCTTCTATATGATTCAACATTTTTACGCCATCTTGTAAAGTTCAAGTGCATTACTTGGGATCTTATGTCGTGACTTATATACTTGATTTAAGCACTTTCCAGCTATATGCACTGGATGGGAAACGGTTGCCTAGTTACTTTAATAGGAGTAGGTTGAATCCCTACTATAAATAAGCCTTATTAGTTTTTTTAATAAGGCAATATTACCATTTAGATTATATTTCCCCTCATGCATTCCCTTATATGTGTTTTTTTCCTTGTCGTTATGCTTTGTCAATTTAGTTCAGTGTTTTTTGTAATAAGAACGTTTACGTGCTAGAAGCTGATTACTATCTATTGAATTCATGTAGAGAGGACCACACATACTTTTAGTGTGGGGTGGAGTATATATAGGATAAATGGACCAAGTTTGAATGTCCTCTAGAAGATGGGTATGCATAGAGAAATATTGTGCAGGTGCTTAAAGTAAGGGTGTAGATAAAGAAAAATTTCTCATGAATAAATACCACATGTAGATAAATAGATGCACAATGTAATGTGAGGTAGGATGCAGTATTGGAAACTACTTGGTTTGAGGCATATTGGATAGGAAATTCAGTGCATGAAGGTGCATGTAAGGGAATTTGCGGCTAAGAAGTAGTAAGCATACTAAAAGGTTATGACTGGGGCATGGAAAATCAGCACAAAAAAGGAAGGAAACACCATTTAATGTTGAGTACAATGGTATGTGGAGAGAAATAAGTGTGGAATTTTTTTTTCGAGTTATAAAAGGTGGGATTGCGTTATCATTTTCACCTATCATTGTGAAGTCATCGAGAAAGTTGAAGAGCAAGTTACCTAGGAAAGTGTGAAGAGAGTTGTGATGGAGATTAAATTAGAGATATTTTTGCATGGAATTGGCTGGTGATCTATTAGAAATAGTGTTTGAGTGAAGCAAAGGTGTGCATGGAAGAAAATTTGTGAGTTAGGGTTCAAGGAAAATATAGGGCACGTAAGTTTGAAGCTAGGGCACACAATTTTAAGTTATAGAGCTCAAATCTCATACAAGAACATATTTTTATCATCACTATGGAACCTAAATGATAACTAAGAGATAATAAAAGGGGTAGGAGGAAAAATTAAGTGGAAAAAGAAGTTGAAGATACCCCGAAAATCAATTTTCAAAAATGCAATAACAGAAAGTGTATTCATCGTGATTGGGATTCACATATTAGAAGGAGAAAAGTGAGTGACTACAATCATCGGACTAAGGATAATAAGGATGAATTGGAAAATTTTTGGTGGTGAAGACAAATTTACGAATGGAGAATGACATGACACTATATGATGATATAGGAGAGAAATTTCTATCAAATGTTGGAGTTTTGTAGCTCTATGAGCTCCCATATTTTGGCAAGCTAGAAAATCTTTACCAATGGTGATGACCCAAGTCCATGAGGACTTATTTTATTTTGATGGGAGGTGAATGTAACTTACAGTGCCCTTAATTGGGAGATTGATAGGGTTAATAAACTTGGGCACAAAGATCGAGAGTGATATTTATGATGATGATGGTGTAGAGGAAACTAAAAAAGCATTATCTTATGTGAAAAGAGCATGCAGAATGGATATTTTTAAGTTGGAAAAATACCATGTGATCCAAGAAGCTGTGCACCTCCATACCAAGCTGAATAACTAGGAATGATGGATTCAAGTGAACAAAAGATGGCTACATATTGCTAAGAAGATGATAGAAGGGGTGATTTACAACTTGTCATCCTTTATTGTTGAGACTATCATTGTAGAGGCACACCAAGGAGACAAGATAAGTTTTGGTGCTATCCTTTTTTGTCCATTGTGTTTGTAGAAATTGAGTGCCTGACATGCCAAAAGATAATATTTGACAATACCCTGAAGAGGATAAGTCCCTTGTAGATAGATTTTCAAAATATACATGTGATAGATCCATGAGTGGACCCTATAAAAAATGATAGAAATCTGGTATGAGTGCTTACATTGCATTTGAATATGAATGGAGAATACCCAAGGACCTTCCTTTGGTATTAGAGAAGCAAGCCCAATTTTCCATATATCAACATTTTTACATAGGGAATTTTGGCATGAAGGATGGAAAGTAGAGACCTTGGTGCAAGCTCCCATATGCCTTCACCGCACACTATTTTCAGGCCTTAGTGCACAAGTTCTCAAATGCACACAGGTTAATATTTAATGCAGACAAAGTTAATTATGACTACCATACACTCTGGAAGACATATGTTTACCTAGGTAAGTCTGATTACATTAACAAGTTAATTTTAGATGATATCAACATCAATTCTATGAGTTTGGAATTTGGAAGTCTGGAGTGGCTAAGGTATACATCTACCTTAAGCCAAAATTGGAAAATGGAAAGTACATTGAGAATGAATTCAGGATCCCTAAGTTTCCCAAGGGGAAACATAATGTGGGAGAATTATAGGATGAAGAGTCTACTCTACCCCATGAGGAAGAAGAAGAGGAAGATAGTGGTGGCCTAGACCATGGTGGAAGAAGGCAACCAACTATAGGAGAGAAAATAATGTGTGAGACAACTCCTCCAATGCAAAAATAATACGAGGAAGTGGGAATGGAGACATGCACTATGGAGATAGGGATAGGTGAGGGAACTGAGGAAAACCAATTCATAAGGGTATTAATAAGGACAAAGCCACAAGGCATAGGTGCGGGGCTGTCATAACCACTTAGAAGGTCACCTAGAAACTCTCTGTGAAGGAGGATCTAGAGAAGAAAAGGCACAAATATATTCCCACTAAGGAGAGTGAGGGTGAAAAATCAGATGACAACACACAGATAGTTAAGGAGACCCATGTGATTATTGTAGATGAAGAGGAACCACATAAGGAGGAAGTGAAGGATGATACAAAGCTCTTCGAGGAGCGAAGAGATATGGGTGGTAATAAAGAAAAAGATAAGGGTGAACCATCTAGTGACCGAATGTTGCACCTACAGGTGAAGGGCCAATACTTGATCTTGGGGTGTGTGTTTCGAAAGGAAGGAACTCAAGAGGAGATAAAGGAGAAATGTATAAGACTCCTACATTTGGATATATTGTTGATCCCACAAAGATCATTCGTGTTAGGTTTCAAAGTACTTTGAAACTTGAGGAGCTATATAGCTAGGAGCTTATAGACTCTGCAGCAACCAGTTTATGCACTAGAAAGTAGTTATCTTAGAGTATGCAAATGAATATTGATAATCTAGAATTTGATGTGAAGGAGGATACGTGTGCCAAGAAAAATATGAAGAAAAAGGCTCAAAGCACACACTTTGGATGATAAAACCTACAAAGTTTATCGATGAGAAAGTAATTAATGTGATGAACAAGATAACAACATAGGTGGCAAGAAGAAATATTGCTAAGTAGGCCGCACTAAGAGCTCTGGTGGAAGAGAACAAGAGCCTAAAAGAATATGTGGAAAATTTGACATAAGCACGTGAGAAGGATAAGGAGAAAAGATAGAATATTTTGGATTTTGTAGTGGATCTCAACAAGGTAGTTATTGATGTGCATCTAGATATTGATGGATAAATGGACCAAACATACCAATCCTCCTTACACTTCTTGTAATATTGTGTTCATCCGTTGATTAAGAAGTAGATAAGTGTGCTAGAGGAAACAAGGGAGAAGTGGGCTATGCAGATATGAGAAGATATTGCAGCACAAAGGGAAAAAGCAAAGGCCTCGATAACACGAAGAATAGTTGGGTATGAATCTCTGCTTCAGATGTTGAGAGATGAAATGAAGATAACGGATTCAATGTTGAATATATGTGTAGAACCTGAAGTGATCATCAAGACAAGGAATTTAATTGAGGAGAATGTAGTCCTTGTTGTGAAGAACGATGAGACACTTGAGGAGAGCATTACTTTATTAGTAGAAAAGCATGATGCATTTACAGTAGCCCAGGACCCTCAAATGGAGAGAATCAAAGAAACAGGGAAACTCATAGCCCAACGTATGGATGTTATGGTCTCAGGTTTGGAAAATGTTATTAGAGTATTATAGAACAAGGGCAAAAAAATGACCCCTTAGTATGAGATGGAAGGCATACTTGTAGACATTCCAGATAAGAAAAATAAAGCACTAGGTGACTGGAATGAGTTGGAGGAAGAAATTAAGAATGAGTACCCTGAGTTGTTATTACCTTCTAAAGAATAGAGCACCCATGTATTCTTTCATTCTTTGTGTATAGTTATTCTTTTGTTCCTTATTCTTTATTCATGAAGATACAAGGCGTGATTACCCATTTCGGGGTGAAAATGAAATTAGTGTGGGGTAATGTTGGGTTGATGTAATATAGCTCAAGTATTTAAGGTGCATGAGGATGGGGCATGCGGGAGGAAGGCACATAGGTACATGTGAGGATCAATGGATACGGGACACACTAGGAAAAGTAAGCATTTAGACTTAGCCGATTCACATAATGTGGGCTAAGAATAGGTAGGAGTGCAGGGTACACTTTGGATTGAGTGTTAAACAAATTTTTGTAGAAGGCTTGGAGGAAATGCAAGAATATTTTTACACAAGTGGAAGAACAAGTGACATGCAGTGATTTGGGCTAAAAATAGGATTAGAACTGAATTTATCTATAGGAGATCTATTGTTAGAAGAGCTTGTATGCTCTCTTGTTATCTTTTTAATGCAGTGCATGGCTACTCTTATCATGTAGCCTATTTTGAGGATGCTTAGGCGGTGAAGGGAAAGTCCCCACCCCTATTTATGTGTATTGATTCACATGTTTTTAGTAGTTCGCGTTGTAGTAGAGTTATGCTTTGGTGGTTTATGAGTGTGCATGACTTATGGTGATACTTTTATGTATGTATTCAACTTCTATGTTTTACAATGAATAATACAATGGATCTTTGTTGATAGATATTGATTTTTGACTTATTTGTAACTAGATATTCCATAGTAAACCTAATATTTATTCTTGTTTTTCTTATTGTTGCATATGGTTGTGATCTAGATCTAGTTGTGGTTTAAATTTGCATGGCTATTATGGATCTGGATTATATGTATTTTCATGCGACTCCTTAATAAAATTGCTATAAAAAAGGGATCTAGTACCCTTGCGTGCTTTGGGTGAGCGTTCAGGTTTGTCGAGTGGTGTACTAGTGCGCCTTGGGCTGTTCTTAGTAAAATAAAAGACTACATCATAGTTCATAGATACGTAGTAGATGGCTAGGAAATCCTACTCGATGGAAGTGTATCACATCTCATAATATAGTAGGTCCTGAATAACATAGTAAATAGTGTTCTCCTTTCCCTTTTAATCTTCTTAAGCTAACATTGCCCCAACGAACGCTGGAGTGGAGGAAGTGTATAACAACAAAGGTCAATTAGGAGGAGGTAGTAATGTTTGTAGTGAGGATAAATAATGTTTCATGTTATTGAAATCTTGTTGACAATCCTTAGTCCATTCAAGTTTGGTATATTTTCAGAGAAGGATGTTTATGACATGCACATGATAAGTAAATTCAGGGTAAAATCATCAAATATCCCCAAGTTTTCTAAGAAAAGGTTGTATGTTAGTTATATAGGATGGTGTTGGTTTTCAAATAGGACTTTTTAGAAGAGCAACAGTCAGGGGACAAGAAGTCCCTCCTCTTTAATGGGAGAGGTTCCCTTATTCAGAAACAAACTTATTTACAAATGTACAGGACATGATTTGTTGGTTAAACTTGGATACCACGAAAGTGTTTTCTATGAAGGTTATCAATTACAAAAGGACTGAGGAAATGAGAGGGTGAGAATGAGCAGAAAGGCAACATGCAGAATTATAGATAACAGAGTAATTCTTTATGTATGCAAAGTCACAGTGAATTGAAAACAAGATCATTCGTATCGTATAAATAAGATGGAATTTAGAGACACAAAGTTCTGTAAATAACATCTGCCAGAACACAAAGTTTCTTAACGTAACACAGATTTATCAATCAAGGACACAAAGTTCCTTCTTGGTTATACAAGATCACCAAACGGCAAGACTAACAAACTGGAGACAAATGATCTTCACAAAGAAAATTAAATGAAAGCTCGTAGATAACAGAGATCGATAGACAAAGAAAGGAAAGCCCTTCTGTATTGATTTCTTTATGATCTATTTACACTTTCAGAAAATAAGCCAAGTTCTTCCCTTCTTTTCAAAATGGCGCAAAGAAGGCCATTATATAGCTTACAATTCGGTTACTCCTCGTAACCGTTTCTTTTAACTAGAGAATAGTTAAGGAATGCCAAACACAATTTCTTAACTAATTACATGGAATACGAAAGGAATAGGAAGAAGAGAAAAGAATGAAGAAGGAGACAGGTGGACAGTCACTGAGAAGGACCCACCGTCTTCAGAAACCGCTTCTTGAATTTCTTTAACGTCTCAGCTATGTCTTTGCCACGAGGGACACACCAGACGTTTCATCTTGAAGATGACAATGGATATCTTTGAAAACTGATGTAAACGGCATCTTGAAAGCTTCGTCCTTCTGCCAGCTGTCCTTGAAATTTGATCTTCGCAACTTAAATTCAAATTTAGCACATTCGGGTCAAGCGGGAAAAACTAAGTATGAATTGCATTAGGTTCACTTGGGACATGTGAGACGCGAATGCGCGAAAACATGGCTCGGCCGATTCGGACGAAACAGGGAGAAGACGCACAAATGCATTTTGGGACATTTGGGACGAAAATGGAACAGTTTGCATTTTTTGATTTGGGACAAAGAGCTCTGAAGTACGTGACTCGGGAGTTTCGGCCGAAAATGGGACAGCGTGCACTTTTTAACTTTGGGACATTCGGGACAAAAAGTTCCGAAGGACGCGGTTCGGGCGAATCGGCCGAAAATGGAACAGAAGGCCCGTTTGGACTTGGGACATTTGAGACAAAAAGTTCCGGAATACGCGACTCGGCCGGTTCGGGCGAAAATGGAACAACTTGCACTTTTTGATTTGGGACATTTGGAACAAGAAAGTGCGAAGTGCGCGGTTCGGGTGCTTCGGCCGAAATTGGAACATCTCGCACAATAAGTTTTGGGACACTTGGGACAAAAATTTCCGACGGGCCCGAAAATGGAACGACTTCGGGGATTTCGGCCGATCGGAGAACACGAGACCCGATTGAACTTGGGACAGTTGGGACAAAAATGTCCGACAGGCCCGAAATACTTACAAAATGACCCAAAACTTAGATTTTTCGACTTCAGGACTTTTTTCACACCACCAGCTCGACAGAAAAGACACTTAGACTCAAAATTTTGAATTTTTTTTTACTTTTGACAGAGTGGGGAATTTTGAGTGGACAACAGCTGGCTCCTTCTGGGGATGACTTGGCATAAATTCAAGGAATGAGACAAGGCAAGAACTTAGACAAACTTGGTGAAGGCATCAAAGTGCCTTATCCCTTGGGCAACGGAGTCAAAAATAGACCAACACAGAGGGCAACACACAAAAACAACAGAAGGGAAACACACCAAAACAACAGAAGCAAACACTGTACAGAATATACAAAGGGACTCCCTAGTCACCTAGGACTTGAACAACTTGAGATACTGCCCACTATAGGGAAGTGGGAGAGGAGAACCATCCATGTAATCAAGATAGAAAGAATTCTCACCAGCAAAATGTCTGATCTTGAAGGGTCCGAGCCACAGGGAATCAAACTTTCCATGGCTGCCACGAGGTTCATGTCTTTTATCCCATAACAGCACGGTGTCTCCAACTTGGAAATCTCTGAACCTAGCTTTCTTGTCAAACAGGACCTTTATCTTTTGCTGGTGAACAGATATCCGATCAGCAACCTCCAATCTGTCCTCATTCAGTTTATGCAGGTACATAATCCTCTTATCCAGAGCATCACTGAAACTAGTATCCTCAATGGCCTTCATTAGGTGCAAGGCTGGCAGTTCCACTGTCACTGGCAATTGAGCTTCTACTCCATATACCACTTGAAAAGGAGACATTCCAATAGCTCTCTTTGGTGTAATCCTGTCTGCCCAAAGAGCATCATAGAGCTTTTTGTGCCAGTTTCGTTGAGACTCATTGACCAACTTTCTTATGATAGTCACCAGGTTTTTGTTTGTGGATTCTGCTTGACCATTTCCCTGGGGGTAGTAATCTGAAGAATGAGCCAAAGAAATGCCATACCCATAGCAGAAGTCCATTATCTCAGCTGAAGAGAAATTCGAGGCATTATCTGTTACAATCTTATTAGGTACACCATACCTCACCAGGATGTTCTCTTTGATGAAATTGCATACCACTTCAGAAGTAGTGCTCTTGACTGGAATAGCTTCCACCCATTTGGTGAAGTAGTCAGTGGCAGTTAGCACATGAGTGTGACCAGCACTGGAAGTAGGATTAAGTGTACCAATGAAGTCTAGACCCCACTGTTGAAATGGTTCCTCAATCACAACTGGCTTGAGAGGCAACGACGCCAGTTTAGGTCTTCCCACAAAAGTCTGACAAGCCTCACATTTATCCACCCACTTGGATGCATCTCTGAACAAGGAAGGCCAGTAGTAACCTCCACGGAGTATCTTGTGAGCAGTGACCGTTGATGAATAGTGCCCTCCACATGCCTGATCATGAAAAGCTGAGAGCAATTTTCTCTGCTGTTCCTTGTCCACACACTTCAAAAATCTCCCATCTAAACCACGCTTGAACAAGGCATTTTCCCACAATACATATTGTGCTGACCTCAATTTAACAGTCCTCTTTTCTTTGGCAGTTAAATGAGAGGGGAATTCCCCATAGGTGAGAAAATGGGCGATGTCAGCATACCATTCATCAACCGAACTCAGGAACAGAACAGTAGGAAGGTCAGCTTTCTCCTCTAGCAACTCATGTTTGGCTCCTTCAGCAATGAGCTCACAAAGACCTTTTCCACGAACCAGCTTGGTCGGTTTGATATCAATGTCATACTCTTGGACCTTAGCCACCCAGTTCCCTCTCTTGGATCCAAATTCTTGCTGTGTAAGAATCGACTTAACAGTTGTATCTGGAACCAGCACCATGGAGTGAGAGTTGAGGATATAGAAACGAAATTGTTTAACAGCTTTGACCACTGCAAAAGCATGCTTCTCCATCATGGTGTATTTCAACTCATGATCTTTCAGAATATAGCTCATGAACGCAATTGGTAGCTCATGTTCATCAGAGTCTCCTTGAGTCAAGACAGCAGCCAAGGTATTATCTGTAGCATAGCAATAGATGATGAAATCTTTGCTGAAATCAGGACAGGCCAAAACTGGAGTTTTAGCGATAGCTCTCTTGATACCCTCAAAGGATTCTTTTCCTTCAGAAGACCAACCAAATGTTTGCTTTCCTTTCATCATCTGAGAAATGTTCAAAGTTAACTCAGCAAAATCAGGAATGAATCTTCTTAAAAAATTGATCTTACCGAAGAAGGAATGCACGCCCTTTTTACTGGTTGGGAGAGGAATTTGCTGGATGGCTTGAACTCGTTCAGGATCAATCTTAATACCATCCTTGGAAACAATGTGCCCTAATAGTTTTCCTCTCGAACACGTAAGACAGATTTTTTAGGTTCGAGAGATTCCATGCTCTCGCATCTCAAAGCAGAATCTCGTCTGTGTGATCAAAATGATCCGCTCTTGTCTTGGAAAACACTGTCAGGTCATCAAGGTATATGACAATACACTTCCCTTTCAAGCTTCCAAAAGCCAGATCCATAGCTCTCTGGAAAGTGGCACCAGCATTAATAAGCCCAAAAGGCATTCTCTTGTAGGCAAAGGTACCCCAAGGAGTGGTGAAGGTTGTCTTGTGTTGATCTGCAGTATCAACCTCTACCTGATTGTATCCAGAGAATCCATCAAGCATAGATAACATTTCAGATCCTGTTACTGCTTGCAATATTTGATCCATCATAGGCAAAGGGTAATTATCTTTCAGAGAAGCCTGATTCAGGTTCCTGAAATCAACACAGATGCGGATCTCACCATTTTTCTTCCTGACAGGCACAATATTTGCAATCCATGTCGAATGGTGAATAGGAAAAATAATTTTAGCCTTCAACAATTTTCGAATCTCCGAAATATGGTGTCACTATTCTTGGGATTATACCGCTTTGTTTTTCGCTGAAAGGCTTGATTCCTGGTTTGAGAGGAATAGAGTGCTGCATATCTTTTGGCTTGAAGCTTTCAGATCTTCATAAGAATATGCAAGAACATCCTATACCTCCTTAGAAGATCAATTGCTTTTTCCTCTCATCATTGTATAACATTTTCCAATATTTACAAACTTAGGGTCATTAGAACTCCCAATATCAATCTTATCATACTCAGCTGATTGCTGAGGTCCAGTAGAAGCTTTAGATTTCACATACCTGTCATGCTTATCAAATAGTTCCTCCAAACTCACCAACCCTTTAGGAATCTTGTTTCCTTTGAGATTGATGCATCCATCTTGATCTGTTTCTTCTCCTTGGGTGACGGCTTGGTCAGAGGACACACTCTCACGAGGCAGGTTGTCACTTCCCTCAAAATACAGTTGTTCGAAATTACCCTTGAGTTCCAGGAAGGAAAGCAAATGCTGGTCATCGTTGAAAACTTGCCAGTTATTGGTATTGTCAGGTACACTAGGCCGGTGGACCATTTCAATAGTGAACTTATCCTGAGAGAATTCAGGATGGGGAATCAGTAGTGACCCTGAGACAGCCAGTGAATCAGCCCTGCTGTTCTTTTCTCTAGGTATTGCTTCAATAGAGAAAGCATCAAGGAATTCAATGGAATCCCAAACCTGATTCCGGTAATGCTTCAGCCTCCCATTTTTTACCTGAAAGAGGTTTCTGACCTGCTTCACAATCAACTCTGCATCACCACGAGCCAGAAGGTTCTTCACACCTCGTTCTTTGGCCACTTGCAGTCCAAGAATGAGAGCCTCATACTCTGCTATATTATTAGTGTTTTCAAACTACAACTTAAATGAAAAAGGATGTAGGCATCCTTCAGGTGACACTAGCAGGACACCAGCTCCAGAACCAGCTGAGGAACAACTTCCATCAAATTCTAAAATCCAAACACCATTGGGATCTTTAGGTGATACTTTGGAGGGTTGGATTTCATCAGGGGACAGAATCATGTAATTACCATGCCCCATATCCTCATAGAGTATTTGTGCCTTAGGATCATCTGTTTTCTGCACAATATACTCAGACTGCTTCTCAGGTAGTAACTTCTTCATGTGTCCATTGACAGGTATGAGTGCATGTGACCAATCCATTTGAATCTCCCCGCCCACATCTTTACAGAAGTTTCTACTTAGCAACATTCCATAAGAAGGAGGAATGTCTGCTACTAGGATGGTAGCCAAGACTTTCTTTTCAGGAAAAGCAGCAAAGGCCACTTGTGCATCT
The DNA here is from genome assembly GCA_018340775.1 of Taxus wallichiana var. yunnanensis. Classification (NCBI taxonomy): domain Eukaryota; kingdom Viridiplantae; phylum Streptophyta; class Pinopsida; order Cupressales; family Taxaceae; genus Taxus; species Taxus wallichiana. Next base: position 191,187,675 of record CM031235.1, read on the forward strand.
TTAATCCTTCCAACCAAAGGCACTTCCTTACTCTCCATGGAGTAGCAGGATCCATAAGTACGAGTGAGGGTCAAGCCTAAAGCATGAGCTACTTTGGCAGGCATCACATTATCTGAGGCTCCAGAATCTATGACACAATTACTGAGCCTATGGCCAGCTATGAGAAGTGTTACATAAAATGGTTTAATTTTGTCACTCAGGGGAGGTGACAGCAGCTACCTGACTTGGCTGTGGTGCAGAAGGAGGAGTAGGTAAAAGGCCTTTAGAAGTGGTCTTAGAGTTGGAATTAACAAAGTGGATCATTTTGGCAAAGGCTTTGGGATGGGTTTGATAGTACTCAGCTTCTGAGATTTGTACCTTGGTCTTTTCAGGTGATCAACAATATCAAAGGATCCGTATGGACGGGCCATCATCATTTGGAATTCTAGGCTTATCAACTTTAGGAGAAAAAGAAGAAGCAACTTTGGTAACTGGATTGATAGGACTCACCTTCTGTGTAGACGAAGTAGGGATAGGAGATCCTCTTCTTGCAATTACAGGATAGTTTCCGACTGCTCCTTGGATTTCTTAGGTGGCTGGGTCACCTTCTCCTCTCGCTTTGTCTCTGTTTCTCGAGTCATGACAAAGAAAAGATTCGCTGTTCATGTCTGCTACCACTTCATCATAATCATCAATGCCCTCAGTGGTAAAGAAATTCACCGAGATCCCTCAAGTTCCTCTGCTTCATCATCAAATTCCTCCACAAACTCCTCGCAAGCTTCATCATCATCATCGGCTCTTCAACTTCACAGTCGTTGCTTCACAGAACCTTAACAGAGGTCCTTCAAGTGCTAGTCTTGTGTGAGGAGCAGGCAAACGATTTCTGGGCTGAAAATTTCTTCTTGGAACATCTGCATACGGGGCATGCTGAGCCAACTGTTTCTTTATAGCGACAAGATCATTTGCGAGTTTCTGGACTAATGGATCAGTACTAGGTCCAGGGGTGGAAGAGGAAGAAGCAGCAGACTTAGATTTGGGAGGGTCTCTTCTCAACTTCCCTGACATGATCAAGTCATCTTCGATACTAACAGCCAGTTCTTGATCCAGAGCTAGTGTTCCGAGATTAGCCCTTCTTAGTGCATAACTAACTTTGGGCGATTGAGCATTTAGGAAGAAACACTTTTGAATTTGGTCGACAGGTCGGGTAGGCGTTGGAATTTTATTTACCAACCTGTTGAACCGGGCCACAAATTCCCTCATGGGCTCTTGTGAATCTTTCTTTATCTGAGAGACCTGGGCAAGCAAGGCATGCACATCTTCTGCCGGCTTGAAACGGTTCTCGAACTGAGTTCTCATTGTGTCCCAGTCGGTTATAGCACCGGCCGGAAGGTGATAGAACCAATCAGCAGCATTATCTTGTAACGTCTCAACAAACAAAGCTTTTACGGAGACGTCTTCATATTCGACTTTAACTCCACATGCAACAACGAAGGTTGCGATGTGTTCGCGTCAGTGCACTTTGCCATCGACTTTGAATTTGGGGAAGTTCTTCCGGTTTCTCTGGGTAACTCATGCAAAGGCCGAGCAAGGGCCGAGGCCCGACACGATGACCCCATGGTAATGGCGCTGCCATTCTTGGAAAAATGGCTTGGAGAGGAACTGTAACACCGGCAAGGATCAAAGCTCGTAGATTGGGACTAGCAGGCTCTGAAGGAATACCACCCGTAGGACTTCTATCTTGAACAGGTGGAGTGCTTGTCGAACGGGTCCTTCTATTTTTTGTTGAATTTGAAGGGAAAGGAAAACCTTGTTGTTCTAAAAGCTGAAACTGAGAATCTTCGATACCAAGGGCCCTTCTCCCTCGAGTGAAACGCGGAGTCGCCAGATCAAAGGATGATCAAAAATTGCAGAACTGGAATGTGATTTTCCCCAGCGGAGTCGCCAAAAACTATTGGTTTTCAAATAGGACTTTTTAGAAGAGCAACAGTCAGGGGACAAGAAGTCCCTCCTCTTTAATGGGAGAGGTTCCCTTATTCAGAAACAAACTTATTTACAAATGTACAGGACATGATTTGTTGGTTAAACTTGGATACCACGAAAGTGTTTTCTATGAAGGTTATCAATTACAAAAGGACTGAGGAAATGAGAGGGTGAGAATGAGTAGAAAGGCAACATGCAGAATTATAGATAACAAAGTAATTCTTTATGTATGCAAAGTCACAGTGAATTGAAAACAAGATCATTCGTATCGTATAAATAAGATGGAATTTAGAGACACAAAGTTCTGTAAATAACATCTGCCAGAACACAAAGTTTCTTAACGTAAAACAGATTTATCAATCAAGGACACAAAGTTCCTTCTTGGTTATACAAGATCACCAAACGACAAGACTAACAAACTGGAGACAAATGATCTTCACAAAGAAAATAAATGAAAGCTCAGAGATGACGGAGATCAGATAGATAAAGAATAGAAAGCCCTTTCAGTATTGATTTCTTTATGATCTATTTACACTTTCGTAAAATAAGCCAAGTTCTTTCCCTTCTTTCCAAAATGGCGCAAAGAAGGTCATTATATAGTTTACAATTCGGTTACTCCTCGTAACCGTTTCTTTTAACTAGAGAATAGTTAAGGAATGCCAAACACAATTTCTTAACTAATTACATGGAATACGAAAGGAATAGGAAGAAGAGAAAAGAATGAAGAAGGAGACAGTGGACAGTCATTGAGAAGGACCCACCGTCTTCGTAAAACCGCTTCTTGAATTTCTTTAACATCTCAGCTATGTCTTTGCCATGAGGGACACACCAGACGTTTCATCTTGAAGATGACAATGGATATCTTTGAAAACTGATGTAAACGGCGTCTTGAAAGCTTCGTCTTCTGCCAGCTGTCCTTGAAATTTGATCTTCACAACTTAAATTAAAATTTAGCACATTCGGTCGAAAGGGAAAAACTAAGTATGAATTACATTAGGTTCACTTGGGACATGTGAGACGTGAATGCGCGAAACATGAGGCTTGGCCGATTCGGACGAAACAGGGAGAAGACACACAAATGCATTTTGGGACATTTGGGACGAAAATGCACGAAGGACGCGGTCCGGGTGAACCGGCCGAAAATGGAACAGTTTGCATTTTTGATTTGGGACAAAGAGCTCAAGTACGCGACTGGGGAGTTTCGGCCAAAAATGGGACAATGTGCACTTTTTAACTTTGGGACATTCGGGACAAAAAGTTCAAGGACGCGGTTGGGCGAATCGGCCGAAAATGGAACAAAGGCCCGTTTGGACTTGGGACATTTGAGACAAAAAGTTCGAATACGCGACTACGGGCCGTTCGGGAAAAAAATGGAACAACTTGCACTTTATGATTTGGGACATTTGGAACAAGAAAGTGTGTGAAGCGCGTTGGTTCGGGTGCTAAATTGGAACATCTCGCATAATAAGTTTTGGGACACTTGGGACAAAAATTTCCGACAGCCCGAAAATGGAACGACTTGGGGATTTCGGCCGATGGAGAACACGAGACCCGATTGAACTTGGGACAGTTGGGACAAAAATGTCCGACATGCCCGAAATACTTACAAAATGACCCAAAACTTAGATTTTTCGACTTCAGACTTTTTTCACACCACCAAATGAGAGAAAAAGACACTTAGACTCAAAATTTTGAATTTTTTTTTACTTTTGATAGAGTGGGAATTTTAGACAACGAGATGGTCATGGCATGTCGAGGAATTTTTGGGTTCACATCGATGCCACGTTTTGATACGAAGAAACCTAAAATTTTCCTTGAGTCACCAATGAATAGACACTTACTTTTGATAGAGTGGGGAATTTTGAGAAAATGCATTGTCGTGGATTCGAGATGAACATTATATTTGTAAAGATGCCCTAGGGCATGAATATGATGTCAGATTGAGATGTCATGAGCATGATAGGTCATGAGCATGATCCTATGTGTGTCAATATTTGATGAGTAGATCATCCATATAAACTTTGACTATCTTGTGTATAAGGTCGAGAAAGATGTGAGTCATGGCATGCTGACATGTTACATCAACATTATTAAGTCTGAAGGGAATTTTGACATAATACTAAGTACCCCATTGTATCGTAAAAGTGGTTTTATGTTAATCTTCAAGAGTGATTTGTATTTGATTATATCCTAAGAACCCATACATGAAAGATAACATTTTGTATCTTGCCATGGAGTCAACAATGGCATCAATAGAGAGTAGAGGGAAATTATCCTTAGAACAAGTGAGGTTAAGATTTCTGAAATTGATGCAAATACAAGATGGTGAAATAGATTTCTTCCTAACTAAGATGATATTGGAAACCCATTTAGAATAGTCCATGGTGTAGATGAATTTGGAATCTAAGAGCTTAATGATTTCTTTATGACGAAGATCATTGATTTTAGGAGGAATGTTTTATGTCATCTATCGAATAGGTGCAACATCGGGATAAGTGATGATATTATAAGAGACAATACAGGATCAATTCTCGACATGTTGGTGTATGCACCCAAAATTACATGTGCTACATTGTCAAAAACATTTACAAAAGTCCCCAATGATGATTTAGGTCCTTTCAAGAAGGTGTTCGAGCTTCAATTTCCATTTGTAGTGTATATTTTTTTCCTAGATGTATTTACTTATCCTTCCCATGCTTTTTCTAGCTTCCTGACTCTTTCTATGCATGTTTTGGCCTTTATTGCTAGTGCCACCACCTTGTCAAGGTGACGGTTACTGAAACCGTTTCCCAAAATAGGGAAACGGTTTTGAGACCACCACCCTATATAGGGCGATGGTTTTGCTCGCTTTTTCTAGAATCCATCACGCATGTTTTAACATGCGAAAGTTCACTTAATTTCACTTTTTGCATGCATCCATGAGCCAAATTGTCTAAAATTAGCTTTGATTTTTTGGTTCTCCTTCCTCCTTCTATTTTAAATAGATTTTATTAGATATAACTGCATCTTCTTGTCTTGTTCAAGAGGCACCTCCCATCCTCTATTCCTATATATTCCATTTTTGTATTCAAGCAAAGGGCCTAAGAATTTTTGTGTATCTTTCTTTGTACTACTGCCACAAGCTTACAAGGAATTACATAGCCAAGCTTATATCTATTATGCTATCTTCTTCTACTTTCATTACATCCAAACTATCTTCAAGCTACCATTGCTCAAGCGCTATCCTCCTACCACTATTATTACATTCCCAATCCCTTAGACTCATATGAATTCTCGAAGAAAGAAAGAACAAACTGAGGGGACAAATTACTACATAGCTAGATTTACCTTTGTTCTGTGAATTCTAGGTTGGATTTGTTGTTTGATTTCCTTCATTATTGTAATTTATCATTGTTACATCATATCAAATATAGTAGAAATAAATTTATTTTCATTTGTAGGTAATTAGTTAATTTCCAAGAGGGTTTGATTCTTTCATAGCAACCCCTGGTGATGGATCCTCTTCTTCCCATCCCCGTGGATCTGAAGGAGAGAATACCTGTAGGAGGTTGTCTACATATCATAGATCACTTGAAAAATTTCTTGTTTTAAGTTAGTTTAGTTTCAATATACTTAAAACAGGTGAATAACCACACAAGGTTATCTTGCTTGTTTAGTTTTAGTGTAGAAATATTTTAACTATTTAGAATAGATGCAAATTGTTGTTTGTGATTGTAATATTTCATTTTTGTGATTTGTTTAGATTAGTTTCCTTTTAGAAGTAGTATAGATTGTTAATTTTATTCATTTTACATAGACAATTCAAACTAAATCAACACTTAGATCTAAGTTAGGAAATCAAACTATAGGTAATTTATGCTACCCATTCATAGCCTCTAAATCCCACCTTTTCCAACTCAACTACCAGGAGATCACACTACCAAATCTTAGTCACTAATCCTCATATAGTTATCCTCTCACATTCAACATTGGTTGCTCTAACATGACCTCGGGGGATTGAGTGCGGTTGAAGGTTGCATGTCAATTTTCATCTGTACAATTGGTGTATCCCCATACAAATACTTCCCGTGTTTTCTTAAGATCTCAATGTGACACTCACATAAACGGGAAAACAATCCTTGAGCATAATGACATGTGAGGGTTCATCATCAATTTGTACAATGATGGTTGATTTATCTAACATAACATTTCCGTCCTTGAAATGGTATGGAACTTTAGGAAATTTAGTGACCTCATCCTAACAAGGATCGATAATAGTGAAATAGTTGTCAAAGCAATGGGTGCTTTCAAGAAATTCCATAATTTATGATGGATTCAAGTAAGTATATCCTCCCATACATATAGGAACTCTAGGATAGCCCCATAATTATTTAAAGTGGGGAGATGGCCATGATATTCTACATCAATTTCTAGGCCCATATATCATTTACCATCTCGATGTTGTCTCGAACTAGTTTTTCGTAAGTCTAACACCCTAACATTTAAGGTAACCTCTTTGGGTGTAAGATCCACAATGGCCATGCTAGTAGTACAAGGACCATTGCTAACTATCGAGGTCGGATTAGAAGATGATGTTGGTGGTGGAGTTATGATAGGAGATGGAGTTTTTTTAGAATGGTAAGCGGCCGCATAATCGTGAACTGCTCCAATACCCAAGGAGTGTTAAGAAGTAGAGGATTAGTGAGATACAAATAAGGAAGTATTTCCTCTTCATACTCATTATCATTAGTATCATAAATAGTAGGTCCATAAGACATTTTAATGGTGTTAGATTGGACTTGTAAGGATTGCATTTGAGCCAAAACACATTGGTAGTGTAATACTTCCAAGGGTTCTGGACTCAGCTTATGAAACAACATAGTCTTTGCCATTAGAAGTGGAACATGCAATATCTTCTGTGTTAGGTTTTGGAACCTCCTCTTTAGCTGTGAAACTGATCTCACTAGAAGATTGAGGTAAGAGAGGAGGATGATCAGAAAATAGTTGTGCAATTCCTAATTCATTACATTGTAAGTGGTTAGAAATTGAGGTGTGATAAACACATTCTTTTGGTTTAGGTTGTGGTATATACCGATTCAAAAAATATTGAAATATTGTGAAATCCTAATTATAGATTCATAACGCAATGATAAACAAAAAAATATTGATCTGATCTAAGCAATAAGTTAAAGAAATATGAAACCCTATGTGCAAGAGAGGGAATAAATCCCAAAGTGTGATGGGCTAGAAAACTACTAAATAGGAAGAGGAATCTGTTGCAATCACACTCGAGAAAACTACAAGACTATCGAGATCTTCATGGACTGGGTTACATAGACTGGGTCATGGGTGCTTAGGTGATAGAGTCTTCTTTTAGGCACATGTAAATGTGAAAATGGTTGGAATATGAATTTTCTTATGTCACAAGGTGTTTGCTGAGCTTTGTTGTTGGTCACCTGTATGTCTCGCTATTCCCACAAAATTCTCATGTAACCTGTAAAACAAATTATCTCCTGCAAAACCCCAAAACACATAAAATCTTAAAAAGGAAAAAGATGAAAATGGGGAGTTGGACTAACCCTAGTATTCATCCAATAGAGTGAACTTATGACCGAGCACTATACTACATTTCAAACTCCATGTAGTTTTGTGAGCATTTGTGTGTAGAATTTTGCCCTAGGAATCTTTTGTGCAAGATGTAAAAAATAGTGAGAAATAGCTAGATGTAGTAATGTAAATAGATGTGTGGATGTCAAAATGAACTTCCCCTCCTATCCAGTGTATGTTCAGAAAAATGCAGTCCCTTGTCCCTTGAATGAAGAAATATGGATGCTTTGATGCTCTTAAAATGCATTTGGATGCAACCTTAGGTGAAAGTAATATATGCTTAGAGCTTGTCCTTTATTATGGTCACATAGCTTTGTGTTTATATGATTACCTTGTTTAAATTTTGTAATTGAAAACTAAAAGTTTGAACCATAAGAAAAAAGATGCCCAAAATATTAAATATGCCCAAAAGGGGCGAGCAAAATACAAAGAGGTCGGGGCACCTAGAGGGAACGAGAGCACACGGGTGATGACATCTCGGCTAGGTGCTGGTGTCTAGAGCCAAGAAAGATAAATTAGTGAAAGTCGGACTAGGCACCGAGGTGTGTAAGACCATAAAGAAAGCAAGCAAGAAAGAAAAGAGGCCAAAGACAACTATCAATAACTAGTTTTCTCACTTAGCGAATCATATGAACAATAGTATGTGATTAGGACCTAGAAATGTACCCAAGTACAAGATTTAGCTACATTTTCCCCCACTTTATGTTGTTCAGTGAATACTTGATAACATAAAGTAGATAAGAGATGTGTACCTAATAACCATGTAGATTGATGGCAAAATCATGTCGAGGAGACAAGAAAAAGTGTGGAGTGATAAAATGAAGCGTGGAAGCTAAAGAAGAGGAAGTGACCCTAGGGGTGAAATCGTATGTGTTATGTCACGTTGTACCTATTGTCATTTTCACTTGATGTGTTTGATGATGTGACTGCTTCTTCTCATAAGGATAGACCTATAAAAATAATCGTAAAAGAGCATTCAAAGTCATGTATATGTGAAAAATTCAATCCTTGTATCTAAAAAGTATGTAAAAATGTGAAAAATTAGTAAAAGGAACATGTGCACCTGATTCATGATGAGTAAAAATGATAGAAAAGATCCTAAAATTGTATAGAAGAACGTGTTTTCTATGGGATCTCACACCAAGAGTGATTTTTTTGGGTAATCTCATGCCAAGTGTAAGTTTTTTCTGTGATCTCATGCCACATAAGAAAAAGTGTTGGGGAGAAAGGTCTAGTGTTATTCTCCATCCCTAATTGCTTCTCGAAAATTATACACCACAAAAATGGTGTGATCTTGCTTTGTTCTAGTTTGATCAAGTTTGATCAAGTTTGATCCAAGTAGAAAATGAGAGTAGAATTTATTCTGATTACTGAAGGACTATGCATGTACCGAGGAAATTCTTTGTAAACTTATGAAAACTATGCCAATATGAGAAAGTAACTATAACTGCCCCTGGTCATAGGCACCCATGAAAGGTTAAGAGAGACCAAACACCCATAACTATATCTGGGTGCTAGTGTTTGTGTTGTTCTTAGGACCCAAGTCATATTCTAGGATGTTCCATGATTTTATGACTACTCCATTCCTATATTGTGCTTGTTTGAACTATAACTATGTTTTGTTGAATGGGGTGACTGATTCACCCAATGTATGACCCCCTCATTTGGGGTGCATGCGACGTTGTTAGGAGGATGTGGCCCAAAGGAGAGGACCGGAAATTGCATTGAAACTGATACCCTATAGGGGAGGGAATGTTCTTGGTAAAACCAAGGAACATGCAAAAAAGTGGATAGAAACATGTGTTAGTGAAAACAAGACAAATACGCATATAGAAGATAAAGTCTAATCTATCAAACAAGAAGAAAATATAGACCAAAAAAATTAGGTTTCAAACATGGGACATCACTAACAATGTCATAAGACAATCAGTTTCAAAGAAGCCAAAATAATACAAGAAATGAACAAGCAAGACAAAGGGAAAAGCCTACAAACAATGACATACAATAGAAAACAATGGAAAATAGTATAAAACAAAATAATAGACAACCATGGTGGAAAATAGTTCTGTAAAGAAAATGCTACACATGAAGCACTAGTTAGCATGTTAGAAAGATAAAGAGTATGTCAAGATGTGTATAAATCAATAGAGTAGAGTGCTAGTAAGAATAAGAAGTAGTATAAAATGAAAAAATAACACTTGTAGTGTGTACAAATGTAGATTCCTCTAGTAACCTTTGTGGACCGATAAGAGGTACAATGCCAAAAATCCATGCTATGTGTAAGGATATGAAGAAATTATTCCACAAATAGAGAATAAGTGAACACACATGTGTATATAGAAATGATAATGACATATGAAATATTTGTCTAGCATGTGAAACAAAGTGTACATGTAACAAGTATAAGCAAACAAGAGTATGTGCAACCAAGATATGCAAGTATGATGTGAGTGTGAATGGAATGGAATACAAAGTGAGTGTGATAGGAGTAATTTTTCCCCCTAAATTAATGTGTACGGATGTGTATGAGATGAGGTTCATTTATAAAATCCCCCTCAAAGAGTCAAGAATGAAGCATAGAAAAAGAGTGTGTCATCAGGAAATGGTTTGATAGTGTGTGCTAGAAAGATATGATCAGTGAATCGAGAGCATATAGAGTGAGTGAGTGTAGTGAGGTTCATTTTAGATTTAGACCCTCAGTAGTCAAGTATGAACCGTGGAACTAGAGTGCATCATAGGGTGGTGTGTTGTGTGATAATGTGATAATAGAAAGATTTTCGTGAATGCACCGAGTGTGAAATGTGTAGTATGTGTGATGTGAGGTTCATGAATGTAGTGAGCACTCAATATTCATGTGTGAGTCGTAGCACAAGAGTATATCATCGAGTGATGATGACACAAATGTATCAAGATGTGTAAGATTCATAGAAAACATTAGACATTTAAGCATGAAGCATCAATTACATGAGATGATATAGACTTTTAAAGGGAAATGCAAGGGGGAGAAGTTATGATGCCCCCCAAGTGTGTCAATAATGGAGAGATATGTAATGATGTAAGAAATACATTTTGATGGTGAATTTTTTTGAAATGTATGATAAGAAAGCATATTGTTATCACAATGCTGAGTAGGATCAAGAGTAGGATCAGGGCTGGATGCGGGGTGGAATGGAGGAAGTCGAAAGAGGCCATATAAAATTTAGTTTTCTTTCTTAACCAGTGGTTACTTTTTTGGTAATGATGTAGAATATTGGAGTGTAGGTGGTGTCAGGTTTATTTTAAGAGGTAATTGCTTAGGAGGTGGTGACATGGAAGAAAAATTAATAAGAGGAGGTGATGGAGGACTGACCTTGAGAGGTGATTTCTTATTTTTATTTGGTTGTATAAGTAGCGCTTGATTGATGGAGGGAAGAACATTAGAAGTGATGGTACGATGCTCATTAGAAAATGAATTAGATTTAGGAACCCATTGGGATGTAGCAATTTGAGATGAACAAGTAGCATCATTTTTTATAGTAAATGAGACAAAACCTTAATGCTCAAGATACTTGATGATTCATTATAAAACATAGCAATCATTATCATCATGTCCATTGATTTGATGATAATTACAATTTGGATGACTTTGATATTTTGCAAGCCTATAAGGAGGATAACAATGAGTATATGTGAAGTTAATCAATTGATGAGTGAGGAGTTGTGGAATAATATCTTGTTTCTTAGTATTGAGATCAAAATTTAGAGGCACGAGGAGTGGTAAGAATTAGGGTTCACTGATATGAGAACATATAGAAGAATTAGAATGAGGATGAGAAGAAAAACTAGTATGACCTTAAGAAACATCCTTAAGATGTTGGATTTCAGATTATAGAGATGTAATCATGAATTCCATAGCCTAAAATTTATCTTGAAATAAAGAATGTAAATCTTGAATTTACTCTAAGATGGGTTGATTGGATGGAGGATCACGAAGACTAGGGTCGTCGAAGAGACGATTGAAAATAGCAATTACTTGAGCGGGTGACATATATTTAGGGAGAAACATGGTATTTGTAGACACCTAAATGGTATCTCCACCCTTATCACCAACGTGCACATATTCATTTATTTCATCCCCATTAATTTATGAAAATACCCCCATTTATCCCATCCCTATTGAATTTAATTAATTAATTCTTATCAACCAATTAATATCATATCCCTTGCCTTAATGGAATTTATATTTCCCATCCCCACACTTTTTCTAACCTATCTTTACTACCAACTCACCTACACCTCATCCCTAAAATTATCTTCTCGCCTAATGCTTTAAAGCACTTTCCCAATATTTAAAAAACTATATATCATGCCAAAATCAGAAAATCAAGCCCATTGGGGAAACTTTCCTCATGGTCAGCAGTGACCCAACCCAGTCACTATTGACCCTTCAAAGCTAAGTGATTTATTTCCATTCATCATCACACACATGAAAATTCTCAAAAATTTCTTGTGAGCTATGAAGTCCCTCCTACACTTGTGTATTCCAGAAGAAATTACAAACCTCTTTGGAATGTGCTTGTATCCCTCATGATCATCCCCCATGAGTGTGTAATTATATTTAAATATTATCATTTTATCATTGTTTTGTTGGTATCTAACCTTTTGTAGGATAATATCATCCATAACAATGCTCACACCTTCATCATAAACCTCCTTTTTCACATCCATACTTACAGGTTGCTCTTTTGGCTTGCATTTCCTCAGCTTTATCCAACTCTTTCATAGTCACCATCGACCATGATAGGTCACCGTTGAATCAACCTTTTGTAGGTTTTACTTTCTATTATAGAACCTTTTCCCATCCCCGCATGAGTTCTCTATCTGCCGTAACTTGTTAAAAATTTCTTCTAATCCCTCTGTGGTATTAAAATTAGCTTGTCTGCACATGGGTCACCATTGACCAGGGTCATGATTCCCAACTTTCCCTTCTCAGCCTTCATTTTCTATCATTTTCCTAGTTTTTCCTTCCTTAGATTCCCTTTGCAAGTTGATCCCATCATTCACCAATTTCTATTGTATTCCGATTACATCTAGATCTTGTAGGATCTGCATATTTCACTTATTTTCTAGATCTTCTGTTAAGTCACCTTTGACCTACCACTACACAAAGTATGGGTCGCTGCCGACCAGGACTAGGTAAATTTTATTTTCAGTCATTTTAATCAAATTAGTATTTAAATCAATTAACAATACTTTTAGATTCTATAATTTCTTAATTTTCGCATATTTTCAGTTTATCTTTCATTTATATCAAATTTGTTTAATGGGGGTTGACATCCACTAAGGAAGTTAATGATTCTTGGGTCTACTTTGTCATAAAACCCCCACACAAACCATCTAATCATTTTTCTTTCAGTGGGTCTTATTTGCAAGTTTCATCGGATTTGTAGAAATGAAATCCATCATCATCTAACACCCGTATCACATCACATCCGAGGTAACTTAAACCCTCCATCATTTCTTATTTTTCTAGTTTCTTCAGTAGTTAGTACATCAACTTCATTAAGAATGAGAAACTTGGTAAACATTCCTAGGATGCCGTGTGGGACAACCCTTTAGGTGATCTCTTACATTTATTTCTTTTCAATTTGATTTTTCTGTCTTATGCTAACAATGTAGTGTGAGGCCCTTCTTTACTATTTGTTTATGCTGGGTTCGCTGCTTGGATCTCTTACCACCCAAGAGTGCATATAAATAGGAAAAGCACTATCTAGGTATTCCTTGATTTTTCCCTATTTCCCCTCTTCTGCATTGTACTTTCCTTTTCATGTTTGTGTCCTCATAGAATATCACACTTCATTTTAGGTGTAGAAAGAAACTTTCTTTTCTACATAATTTTTTCTCACACATCATAAATATGGGTTTAACCTTCTGCACCTCACACTTTATCACACATAACCTAAAAACTCACAAGTCAAATTAACACATCAAGACAACCCCTTACCCCATTTACCGATTGGGATTTGATCAACCAACAAGAAACCTCTTGAGACTTCCCTAGCCATAACTTACCTGAAACCAAACATAGTTTTCCTTCTCCTAGGAACCTTTTTATCCACCCCCTTTTCTTTTCACATTTTCTTAAATAAATTAAGAACATAAAAATAATCTCTTGATTGATTTCTTGGGTAAAAATTGTTTCACGTCTGTAGTTACTTGTTTAGTAGCTTCAAATAGTTCCTTATCTTAAAAATGTTCACCACAACAGTTACCTCATCTATGCCCTTGATTACTTCTTTCATGAGCACTCAACACCTCATCGATGTCTCTCACCCAAAACCCCTTGTTCACACTACAAATTTAGATGAGACTAACCCATTCTTACACCATCAATCTTTCTCATCTAGGCAACTATGCTACCATCCATTCGATCATAGTCTTTTAGACCTCCAAAGGTCCCTCTTAGTGATACCATGTTCTAAGAGCTTCCGGATTCCAATCAAGTGGCACTCTAAGACTATATTCTTAGGATATCAACTCAGATTCCCTTAGATGGTCCGCCACTCTAGAAAATTTATCCTTATCAAACCAATCCCCAAACTACCTAGTTTGTAGTAAATGAGCTATCTATAGACCATATTTCTTCCTCTTCCACCAATCCTTCATCTCATAAAATTACCCAGTTAGTCACACATATTCCTCATAATATCCCTCCAAAAAACATGAAAATCAACAATACTCTCCCCCTCATCTCTTCGGTTATTATTTCCACTAGTGTCCCTTACCAATATGCCCAAACATTATATCCCCTATCCGGACAATATGACCTTTCACATCTAGCATGTATGTTAATACTTCCCAAAACCCTTTCATGGGTGCTTTAAATTATTCAAGTAGCTAACCTTTTTCAATAACAATGTAAACCTATTCATACCCACATTCCCACTCAAAACCTTCTACAATAACCTACCCAGTCTCAACAATCTTATCATGTTCCCATCTCCCAACAACAATTATTTCAAAAACCACCCTTTTAATCAAAACCCATGATTTACACTCGCCCCCAAAAATTCCTCAAACACACACACATACGCAAGTTCATCAACAAACTCATCCGACCAATTATTACATGCAACCACCACATCTCATCCCCCAATAGACTTGATCGGGGATCATTTTTGAAATTTCCCAAAACATCCCTAAAACATGCATGTGCAGAAGATCATCTCGAGAGCTTTCCAACGATTGTGAGAATGCGACAAACAGACATCGGGAACTCTAGTTATGTCCGGTCAAAGTTTGGACAGCGAGAAAGTCAACTCTAGTCAACTAGTCAATATTGGACCAATCGCACTGTGAAACGTGGGCAAAAAGGCAAAAGGGAGTTGTTTGTTGGTTTTCGCTCACTAGTCTTGATGAGCGTAAAAATGGTGCATGGGAACAAGAGGCTCAACTTTTATTACGGAAGGGAGCACGGCTGCCATGTGGACTATGGTATTATCGCCAACGTGGTGGGTCCACAAGCCACCACGTGGCTTGCCACCACTCGTCAAATTTGCTCGATTTTCCTATCAAGGGACGACATCGAGCTATTTAGTTGAGTCATGCAAGGACCGAGTTAATTATTTCTACACACATTGTATGGGTCGAAATTATATTATCTTGGTAAATCCACTTTCCAAATGCCACGCATATATGCCAAACCGCTATATATATTAATGTTTATACATTAGTATTAAACCATACAAACTTGCCAACTGCCAAACATGCCAAGAATCCACGTAGTGGATAAGTGGTGGAAGCTACCACGTGGAAGGAGGTGAAGCGGTGTAGGGGGGCTAACCCATGTGTGGAGATCCACGTGAATGAAGGGGTGGCTAAGGTTTAATTAAAACCTTAGCAAAAATAAAGGGGGCACCTAATGTGGGATATACCCACTTAACTAAGTAAGATGCTCCCTATGGTATTTTTATTCCATTAAATATACAACGCCACCCAATTTCGGATTAAACATGCAATGCCGCCCACTATGGGATTTAATCCCTCATCAAATGCTAAACCATGGCAAAATTGTAGGAGGTGGAATTTGATCCCCTGACCTCATCGCCCCAAGACCCATCCACCAACCAACTCACCTAGAGGCTTGGGCGGATTATAAAATGGGTTGCTTCAACTTATACAAGGGGGAGGTCTGTGTAAAAGCCATAAGGAGGTAGTTTTGAAAATGCCATTTTTGAAGGCCTTGCACTCAGATTGGGCACTCGGAGTAAAAAGATGAAATGAAGGAAATTATGAGACGATTCCAAAAATGTAAGATTTGATTTTTTTTTTTATTTTTAACCTGTTTTTGGAAGCTTTGAATGTAGTTTTTAACAAGGATCTACAAGACAGCTAGTTGGAAAACATGAATTTCAATGCACTTCTGGTCCGAATTGTGACTTGGTGTAAACATGAAAAGTGTTTAGAATTTAGAGATGATCTCAGATATATGATTTTTTTCATAGAATGTTTTTAAATATCCATTTTTAGGTGTTTTTATAACACAGTTGTAGGGAGATCACATTGTGAAAACACTGTAGGAGCCATGGATCATTCTTGGGACAATTTCTGCTATTTTTCAGAGTTCTTGGGACATTGATCAGCTCATTTGCAGGTTTGATTCATTATTGGTTGTTTTTAAGAGTTATTGTACTTAAATTTCAATATTATTAATGGATTGGTTCAATCTGAACCCGGGGACGTAGGAATTTCTGAACCCCGTAAACAATCTCGTTTGTTATCTGAGTGTTTTCAGTTTTCTGATTATTTATTTGCTACACAAGTTTTCCAAACTTCTATGGATGCATAATAATTAGAATTTAATCAATTTGTGGAGTTAAGAATACTTAAAATTGGTTAAGAAAATCACAATCTTTGGAAACTTTTAAAAGTGAAAAAAATACAACACACGTTTTCAAATCAAGACTCTTTCGAATGATCCCATGCATGCCCTCATGAATAGGCTATCCAACCTTGAGGTTGCTACTTTAGGATCCAAGGTCTCATTATCATATGAGAAAATCTATAACGAGCTATTCACCCATCTGTACCAATTAAACCATATTCTCCACACTGGGAATTACCAATTTTTTTCAAGTTTGACAACAAATAGGACCCACAAAAACACCTTCATACATTTAAACACGCATGTTATCTTATCACACATGATGGCATGTCACTATAAACCAATTATTCTTCCCTCTTCACAACATTTTTAAAAATTTATCTCATCGATATCTTCTCACATTCATGTATAGATTTCATCACATGATGGCATATATATTCTTCCCTCTACTTTACAAATCTAATCGAATATATCTTTTGAACCTTTGACGAGGCCTTCACCATGGGGCAAGCATAAAACACTCCCCCTCAAGTAGGGCCATTTAAAAATGAAATAAAATAATCTCAAACATGAATTTACTAAATCATTCACATAAAATGAAAAATCAAAGGCAACGGCTCTTTGCTTTGGTTGTTAAATCATCTCCCACATCTACATCTAGCACGTGGATTGAAAAAAGAGTCACTTGACCAATGGCTAACTACACTCCCCTTGGGGTATCATATAGTAAAATATTTGACAAGTTGATGAAAGTAAACCTTATCACACTTCCTCCTATCTGACCAGTTGATGAGTTAAGACTAAAGCCTGTGTGGTATCGTGAAGACCATTACTGCAAGTACCACCAAGTTCGAGGACACAAAATAGAGAGATGTCAAACTTTCAAGGATTTGGTCCAAAGACTCATCAATCAGGGTGATATTCAAGTGGAAAATCCAAACGATTCACCCAATCAACCACTTGACATGTTTAATTTGTTTCCTAAATCATACACCAATGAGCCAAGCCACCACTTCTACTACAACCCAAACATCCAACGCTCACACTATAAACACCTTGAACACTACTGATTAGGAACCTAACCTAACCACAATTTCCTATCCTTCATCATCAATCACATCTACTCCATTTTATATCCTTCCTACATCTATTATACCTACATTTATCTCAATGTCCACTCCCACATGTACAACTATTTCACTGGATTCTTAGCAAATTAATGAAATAGATAAGGGTAGTAGGCCAAGGAGGAGTACATATTTGTAATGTCAGTTGAAGGTTTTGTGCGTGTTATAATTTCTTAATCCAAGTTGATGGAGAGAGATCCTTTTGGATAGGAGGAACTACCTATAAATGTAAAATAATACCACCAAATAGAGTTAAAAATAATAATGATTGGACTACCTAGTGGAAGTTAGACCTGGGAAGCGTGATACTTCTTGAATAGGCTGTTAATCCACTTTTATATAACAAAATTAATGCTAGTTAAATAATACATGAAGTAAAGATCCTATTGGAATTGAAACGATTTAGGTATCTCGTACAAAATAATAAGAAAGGTTGTTCAAAAGGGGTTTTTAAGGTCAAAATGGGGGGTTGATTAGCTAGTGTTGAGTTGCAGGTCTGGTACATGCTCTGGGTAAGGTCTAGTAAGGATTAGAAATGGTTTTGGGCTATTGGGAAGTGGGTATCATCTCACTGGTCTAAGCTATCTTTCTAGACATATAATCGATGTTGGTGTTGACGGATACCGGTTAGGCAGAGTAATCGCCATCAGTTGGCTAATTGGCATCAATAGGGGAAATTATTAGAAAGTTGTTATAATTGGTTTTCCAGACTTCCTGTGATTGCACAGAGGTTGGAAATGGTGAGGGTGGGGTCGTAAAATGGTTTTGAATACTTAGAGATAATGAAGAGAGGGTGAAAATGGGTGAAAATTCTAGGTATGATCAAGTGATGGGTTGATGGAGGAAGGAAGTATATGGGTGTGGAGATAAATAGACTACAAAGATGAATAAATAAATCTACATAAGGAAACTAGAGATTCAATGTAGAGATTTTGAATACTTACTGGAAAGTGGATTAGAGAATGTAGGTGATGAA
This sequence comes from Taxus wallichiana var. yunnanensis, assembly GCA_018340775.1. Taxonomy (NCBI): domain Eukaryota; kingdom Viridiplantae; phylum Streptophyta; class Pinopsida; order Cupressales; family Taxaceae; genus Taxus; species Taxus wallichiana. Next base: position 191,206,186 of record CM031235.1, read on the forward strand.
GACACGGTGATAGTAGAAATCTAGAGAGAAGAGTAGTTCTATTCGTGCCATGGTAGTTCAAACCTCTCGTGCCTCTTTGTTGTGAATTTGTGATCATGAAGAGAATGATGAATGGTGACCAATGTTGGTAGTTCTCCCCATGTCTTCTTTTTCCTAAGTGCTAAAGAAATTTGAGTGCTCCAAGTCTCTTGGAAGAATGAGATCTTGAATCAAATGACCAACTTGGGAAAAGGATTTTAGAAATATATTTAACCTAACAAGCAACGGTTAGGTGACCAACGTCGATTAAGATATAACCAACTCGGTTAACATATAACCAACGTCGGTCAAGGTGGGAATATATAGGTTGGCCAAAAATAGCCATATTTTTTCTATTTTTGGTGTGATCTCCAACCTTCTACCGAGTCTCGAGTGATAGATCATGACAAGATAATTAGGAGTCCTTTTAGGTTTGTTAATAGGAGTTAAGTCTATGTTTTAGACTAAGTCCTAGTTAGTTAGGATAGGTTTAGACTCGGTCTTAGGTCATTAATGAGGTTTGAGTAGGTCATTGAGTGAGGTGGCTAGGTGAGGTGGTTAAGTGAGGATATTAATTAATTTAATTAAGATAATTAATTTAATTAACATGTGCACTATGGGATATGAATAGGTAGGATATGGTTAATTTAATTAACGGGGTTTAAAGGGGAGTATGACCCAATTTTGGTGTCTACATTTTTGCCCCTTTTGTTGTGTAGCTTGTATTTGTAAGCAACGCTAAAAAAATAGGAAATTGGTGTTCCATGTGTGAATGGAGGTTAGATTTCCCAAGTAGGGATGAAAGTGAGATTTCCCCAAGTGTGGGTGGAGGTGACCCCCCTCAAACCAGGAACTGATGAGGTGTTAGATGGATTTAGTGAGTGGTTTGATAAATATGTAAGTGATGAAAGTGAAGGTAGGTGGGTTGTAGGTAAGGGTATGGGAAATTTGGGTAATAGGTAATGGTTAAATTAGGTAATAGGAAATGACAATAAAAACAAACACACACGCACACACACACAGACACGTATAGACTGTGACATGGTACTAGGTAGAAGAACGTGTAAACTCTACATCATCCAAGGTCGATAGGTTTATCCAAATAAGATTGAAGTGATTCAGGTATCTAGGGTACATGATATGGTCTAGAAACACAACTTAGGTTAGGTGCAAGACCATTTAGGTATGATCCAATACACCAAAGGTTTGGTCGGGATAAACAACACGACAATAGGCAAGGTAAGGTCATTAGGCTAAACCACATGGGTAACAACATCACAAGGTATAGTGAGTACATGAGTTCAAAGGTCACAAAAGGTAGTTTTGGTTAGGGTATGTAGGTCATGACATGGGTAAGGCTGAGGTATAGGTAAATAAAAAGTCCCTAAACATGATTAAGGAAATGTATAGGTAATTTAGGCTTGTGGGTAGGGTGTAATAAGTGTTGGTAACATCAAAAGGTATTTGTCAAAAATGAGTTTAAGTCAAAATGGGAAAAAATTAGGTGAAATGTTACTAACAAGTGACTGATGTTGGTTATAAGGTAGCCACCATTGGTTTGGTAGGGCATGCCATGACCGACGTCGATTATGTCGATTCGGGGTTAAAAAATAAAAATCTATGTTTTTGGATTCATTCTAACTTGTTGTCATGTGTGAAACGACAAATAATTTGTGCCTCTATGGAAAGCGACATTGTGAAGTGTCGAGTTGAATTGGTTAGTTACTAGTACGTGAGTGGGTATTGGCAGGTGGGTCCACAAGATTGAGCAGAATGAGTTGATTGGTGGAGAGATTCGAGGTAGATTTCAGGATGATAGAGGTGGGAGAGGGTTCGGGTGGACCACCGGTGTAGCGGTCGGACATGTGTCCATGTAGGCAACATCGTGATGAGGTAGGAGGGATCCAAAAACCTCACTTTTAATTTGAAATTTTTGATTTTAAAGAAACAGAGTTGGGTGGGATTTTGGTTTTGATTTGTAGGTGGAAAAGTGACAAAATTAGGGGGAAAATTCAAATATAGGTTAAGTAGGGTGAGAAATAAATGTGGGGTAAATGTGGGTGGGATTAGGTAGGTTTGTAAGGTGTTTTTGTATATTTTTGAGAAATGGGGGCGGGGGTTTTCAGTTTTTGATGTCGTGGCAGAGATCATTGTCGGTCAAGGTTTGGTCGGCATCGGTCGACTTTGGCCGGCATTAGTTAGGTTTGAAGTAATTCGACACCGATTAAATGAAAACGATGATATTTAAGAAAACGGTGACGATCTTGGAGACTAGTGCTTTGGTTAAGGTTAAGGAAAATAGGGGTTAGAAGGGCTAGGTAGGAATGTAAAAGAGGTGAAGAAGGGGCAGGTGAGGATGAATAATAGGGGGAAGAGGGTAAAATGTGATTTTGGTGAGAAGAGACAGGGAAGTAGGTTAAATGAGTTTAAGATAATGGGTAATGATGATAAGGGGTAGTAGGTTTGTAGGTGAATTAGGTAAAGGGTGTAGGCATGTTTGATGTGGTGGGTATGGTTTAGTGGGAAATAGGTGATTTTTGGGAAGTCAAGTCTTGACAATGGTGTGTTTGATGATGCAAGTGCAAGATTAGCTTAGGATGCGGGATAGAATACAAATTTTGTTGGTACAAATGTGGTCCAGTGTAATTGTAGAGGAGTGGGAACATGTGGTGGATAAAGTGATTGATGATGTTGGGTTCACTAATGGATATAAGCAATTTGTGGGTAGCACAACTATGAGTAGCACCACCAAGACTAGGGAAGCCCGATCTTGCTATCGTGATAGTACATAGAGATGCCTTGCAAGAGCAAGTGGCCAACTTTAAGAGAACAACTCATGTGTAGGTAGCAACCCTACAAGCCTAAGTGATAACCTTACAAGCTTAGACAACACAGGTACAAGAACCCACAGAGGGAGGTGATGGGGATGGAGTACATGTGTCTGCCTTATAGGCACATGTTGTTTCACCTGATTCTAGATCATTTCTTTGAAGTATTGACGAAACAAATAGGGTAATGGGTGTAGGAGGAATACCTGTTCAAGTGCTAGTTAATGGGTTGTTGTGCACGTATGACTTCTGAATCCATAGCTGATTGTGAGAGATTCCTTTTGGCTAGGAGGAACTATTTATAATACATAGCAAGACCACCGAGAAAAATTTAAAGATATATGCAGTGAACTTCCTAGCGTATGCTAGATCCAGGAAGTGTGATGCTTCCTAGATGGCTATCAGTCCACTGTTTTAAATAATTTAATGTGGTAAATAAAGTAAATCCTATTGTAGTTTGAAATGATTTAGGTATCTCACTTAGAACACAATAAGAAAGATCTAATCTAACAGGATAGGTTAGAATAGGGTCTGAAGGTCACATAACTAGTTCTGGGTATCTGCAAGTTTGATAGAGGTCTCAGGTAGATCACAGATGAATGAGGGTGAAAGGGGATTAGGTGGATAGGTCAATGTTCTAGGTTGTATAGGAAAATATAGTAACCGATGTCAGTTAAGGGTGACTGACGGCGGTTGGGTGTAATCGGTGCCGATTCATCGTGGAGTTCTGGGAATGCTAGAAAATGAGATTTAGCTCTCCTTTGTGATTGCACAATGGACTTTGGTTGGTTAGGATGAGGTATTGGGTGATTTAGGTAGGATTTGGTGGGGTTTTAATGGGTATATGGAGGGGTGAGTGTTGGGGGAGGTCAATGGGTGGGTAGGAAAATAATAGGTGATAATATAATGATGAAATGGAATAAACCAGAGAAGCATAACATCTACTTACTTGGATTCTGGTCCTGGATGCCTGTGAGTCAGGGCTAGAGGTGCTGATGAGAGGTTTTGAAGACTACAAGTGATCACCAAATGAAGGAAAGCTTCTGCATGGGCTGCATGTACATTCCTCTTTGCTTGGTTAGATTAGATCATTGTTGGGATGGCTATGTAGGAAAATATGCTTGATCTCTTTCCTTGCATGCGTGTTCTCGCTGGCATTCGCTAAGGTTCACCAACTTTTCAATCATTTTCCAACCTTTTGCCAACCTTGAGAATAAGGTTTTTTTGGGGTTAAAAGGGTAACCGACGGCGGTTCTGTCTTAACCGGCGACGGTTAGGGGTAACCGGTGTCGGTCAAGGTGGGATTTCCTAGGTTTACTAAACTAGGGAGATCCTCTTGATTTCCTTGGATCTTGTGTCGTTAACCCATAGATTAGATTGGGAGCTTCTTGTAAGCATGTGGGAATGTGGTTAGAGGGAATGTAGGCATTGATTTTTAGGGTTTAGGTAAGTCTTAGTTAGTTATGACAACTTACTAAGAATAGGTTTTTAGGGTGAGTTAGCTTGGTGAGGTGTCTAAGTGAAGTGTATGTGTGGATATTATTTAAATTAAGATATTTAAATAATAAATATGGTGAGGATAATGAATTAATTTAATTTAATTAATTAAATTAATATTAGTGGGGTGAAAGGGGCCATGGCTAGGTGAATGTGATGAAGGGTGCTTATTTGTCGAGGGACCAAAGGGGAGTGTGACCTAATTTTAGTGTCTACATTTTGCCCCTTTTGTTGTGTAGCTTGTATTGGTAAGCGATGCTAACAAAAATAAGATGTGGTTGCCCCATGTGTGGGTGAAGGTGATCCCCCTCAAACCAGGAACTGATGAGGCCAAAGGTAGAATCGGTGAGTGGTTTGATAAAAAGGTGAGTGAGAGAAAGGGGAAGGTGGGGAATGGGGGAAAAGAAGCAAGGTCTACTCGGGTAAGCTAGGTAATGGGTCTGGGTCAAAGGTAGAAAAATTCAAATGCACACACATATATAAACTATTGCACGCTACCAGGTTAAAGAGCAGACAAACTCTACATCATCTAAGGTCGATAGGTTTATCCAAACAAGGTTGAAGTGATTCTGGTATCCAAGGTATAGGATATGGTCAAGAAACACAACGTAGGTGAGGCACATGAACGTTTAGGTATGTTCCGGTACACCAAAGGTAGGGTTAGGATAAACGGTCATGGAAATAGGCTAGGTAAGGTCATGAGGTCAACAACACAGGTAACAATGGCGTAAGGTATAGCAAACACATGAGGTCAAAGGTGTCTAGCGATGGTCTAGGTCCAAATATCTATGTCACAGCATGGGTAAGGCCAAGGGAGGGGTAAAATAATGAGTCCCCAAAGGAGGAAAAAGGGAGGTATTAAATGATGAGGTCAGGAAAAGTGAGGTAAATGGGTAGGGTAAAGGTGGGGTGGAATAAATGATCAGGGTGAAGGTTGGGTGGGGAAAAAAGGGAGGTAGGGGTAGGGTAAAGGTTATAAAGTAGGGAAATCTAGTTGATGGTGACCGATTCTGGTCATGGATAACTGATGTCGGTAGTGGGAAATTGAAGATGGTTATGTAGGGCACGCGACCAATGTCAGTCAAGGGTAACTGACGTCACTTTTGTCGAGGTTTGTTACAAAAACAAAAAATCTACATTTTTTGTTATTCATTTGTTATTCTTCGAAGTGAGAAAATGACAAAAAAGAGAGAAAAGTGTCCAGACAAAATGAAATAGTTATTGTGGCAAGTGTGATTGATGAGTGATTGATTGGTGAGCAACGGGTCCACAGGATCATTACAAGGGATTTGATTGGTGAGAGGTTGCGAGTGGGTATTCGGTGATGGTGGAGGTCGGAGAGGGATTGGGCAAAGCGACCAGTATAGTGGCGACGTGCCACCAAGACAGAGGTAGTGCGATGAGGTAAGCGCCCTACTCTACATTGTGGATTTGTTAGATTAGAGGTTAATTTAGGAGTATGTTAGGGTTTTGTTTGTTTTGTGGTTTGGTGGGTGGGCACAAATTAAATTTGGGAATGGGGGAATATTGGGTAAAAGGAGGAATGGGGAGGGTAATAAAGGGGATAGGGGAGGTGGGTTGAGGTCCAAGGGTAGGTTAGGTCACCGTAGGTGGGGTAAAAGGGGTAGGGGAGGTTTTTTAGAAAGGGGGTTTGGGGAAGTCGCGGGTTTTTCCACGATAGTGACCAACGTCGGTCAAGGTTGGCCGGGCATCGGTTAGGTGGAACTGTATCGGTCACCAAACAGTGATCGATGCCGATTAAGGGGTAACTAGGGTCGGTAAGGGTGAACTAATATTGGTCACCAAACAGTGGATGGTAGTCTTTGGTTAAAGGGTGACCGGGGTTGGTTAGGCCGAACCTGGCATACAGTCGATTAGGGGCAAAAAGGTCCAAAAGTGGTGTGGGCACGTAGTTGAGATGGGTAGGGTGAAAATAAGGTATAGGGAAATGATAATGGTTGAAGATGGATTGATATATGTAAATTAATGTCATTCTTGTATTAGATGTAGGGAGAGCACGATTACATATGCGGGATAGGGTTCCACCTCTATTAGTGATAGTGTAAAAGACAAGTAACCCTAGAGGAGCTGCAACATGTGGAGGCAAAGTGGGCTTGAGTGGTGTTCATCGCTATAGACATGTAGTCGACAACCTACTTTGCAGTCATGGTCATCGATAGATTGGAATCTGGACAACCATGTTTCTCCCGCCGATGGGTGAGATGATTATCACCTTGGAGGACGTGTTCTGGATTCTTTGGTTACCCATATTGGGTGCCTAGGTCTATTCTATCTCCTCTGAAGGCTTAGAGGAGCTGATTTTTTTTTTTTGGAGAGGGGATGGCCAATATGAGATTCCATAGCACCAATTTGAGCTATGGAGAGATGTAACTAGCCCATCCGGAGGAGACAAGGCTAGTGGTTCTATTGATGGAGGCAGTGTGCTGCTATGCATTGCCAGATGTAGAGGGTGGATGCTTTCCCTGATCACTGATGGGGGTACTCCACAACATGATGGTGCATGAGACCCACTTTTCCTAGGCACCAACATATCTCGGTGTAGCTCTACAGGGAGTTGTGCACATATGGGAAGCTGCGTAGGTTCATCCTGTGATGTATGTTTTTACTACACTATTGGGCCTACAAGCACACAGTTTGTGTGTGTATGATAGGGATTCCCTGAGCAGATGCATTCCCAATGTGATTTGTGTGGGTGGGATACATGATATGGGTGCTGGTGATAGGAGAGCAGAGATCTGATAGGCTGACACATGATGTGGCCCATTTTCGACAGTTACTGGAGGTGTTATCTGGAGTGGACATTATATGGAGTCCATATGTGGGATTCCACTCATATAGGCATATGCATGAGGAGCTAGCTGAGCTCTAGCTAGAGAGATGGATACAGGGTCACCGTGTCAGGGAGGACGAGATGATCCCGGTAGATAGAGTCTGATGGCAGTTCAGGCTAGTACATGACATACCTCCACCCTTCCCACAGTATTAGAGAGATGATGTGGAGAGGCCCTTACCTCTACCATAGCCTACAGTTCCCACAGGTGAAGGAGCAGCTAGTGGACCGGTAGATAGTTGATGCTGGGTGAACAAATAGGTACAGGAAGTGGTGGGTGGTTCAGTTATGAGCCATACCACCTAGACCGAGGCAGCCCTATCTACCATCATAGTGTAGAGAGATGCCCTATAGGGGCAAGTAGCTATGCTGATTACCTAGTTGGGTATACTGTAGACATAGCTGGAGGGCTTGGAGGTGGAGGTAGCAGAGTTACACGTATAGGTGGCGGTCAACGAGCCCAGATGGCTGGTGGAGGAGATGGAGATAGAGAGGAGGGGGTGGGTGATAGTCTTACAGGCTCAGTGCTAGGTTTATAAGGCTAGTTGGCCATAACCCAGGCACAGATTGGGGTCTTATAGGCCTAGATACAAGCATAGGGGTAGGGGGCACCACCAGAGGCACCGAGATCAGGTCCCAGTTCACAGGAAAGAGCGGGGTAGGGTCCTGCAAGAAAGCTATAGGGGCCACGACCTATGGGACCACCACAGTCCATGCCTATATCTAGGTTACGTGCTGCCCTAGGTGAGTTGAGATACTATTAGGACCAACTGATGGTGGCCGGGATAGACTTTATATCCTATACTAAGTACCGGGCATAGCAGACATCTAGTGAGAGGATGAGATCCCGTACTCATAGTGTGGACAACACAGGGGTCGGCCGAGCTCGAGGCACGATCATGTAGAGGCTACCAGCACATGGAGACCAGCTCTAGTTGAGGCTCAGCAGGGACCCAGGAGGCTGAGGGTACAGGTGATACCGAGATGGAGGACATCCACAGAGATGCTTGATATGGCACTGGTTTTGATGTATGATAGATTTTGTGTGATATATCTTTTGGCTTGTGTGCCAAGTGATATTTATAGTTTTGATCACATACCAGCCTACGTGCGATGACAAGTGAGGATGTATGAGAGATTTTGTATATTTTGAGCATATACCGGCCTGCGCGCCGAAGAGATTTTGTATTATTCATTATTTTATTGTATATATGAGACTGGATTACATTCGATGACATTTTGTATTGTATAATGGCCTATGTGTCGATGATTTTGAGATGATGGACATGATGAGATAGCCATGTATATTTGAGATACACATTTATTTACATGATGAGATACATGCTATGATTTGATGAGAACAGTTTCATTTTAATGTTTAAATCTTGCTAGATAAGCATTAAGGGAAATGGGATTTGAATCTAACATCTCCTCAAAGACGGGGTCTCCCCTATTATAGAAAGGGAGTTCAGACATTTGAGGACTGGAAGAAAGGGATTATTCCTCTTTTTGAGATCCCAGGGGAGGGAGAATTTGATTATTATATCGATGTGGGGAATCCAAGAGATTTTTTTCTATTGTATTTCTATAATTGGCCCTTACTTCATGCCAAGTCAATTGAGGTTCCGAAAAGGGGTTAGATGTGTCTGTTTGATGGTATGGAAGTTGTTTTTTGTTGGGGTAAAAGGTGTTGAAGTGTATAACGTATGTGGGGTGGAATTTTTTTCAGGGATTTGATTACGGGCTTGTTGTCTAGTAAGTACCATAATAATAAAACCCACAAAGAATGCTAAAAAAAAGGAAAATAAGTGGAGGCATTGTTTTACAAACAACAAGAAAGAACAATCAGAGAGTGTTTTTAAAGTTATCTTGATTAGTTACAAAAAGAAATGAAACATGTAAGATGGTGAACATAGATTCTAGGAAGTGCTTGTTGATGGTGAATCACAACACCCATGAATGTCTGCAACTCGATGGGTTGAGACTCTCAGTGCGATTGCATAACATGGAGCTTTTCCCAAGTGTGGGACCTTGCGAAATCAAAAAAGCTCTCCGGATGAAGGTTGGTTCCTATTCCTCTGTTCAGATGCACACAAAAAAATGCAGAGGGTTTACTCAAAATCTAATCTAACTTGCCAAGGAGACAGGGTAAGAAGATGTTGAAAAATAAACCTAAACTAACAAAGGTGATGCACCGAGGAATGAAGAACACCTATCTTGCCAATAAACACAAGCCATTAAAAGGTGATGCAAGATTATGCACAGATAACAAAATTTGCAGTGAAAGATCAAGAGGATGAAAATAAACACAAAGAGGGTTGAGAATCATCCACAGACATGCATTACTTGCTCCAAAGATTGATACAATACACTACAAAATGCCAAGAGGCAAAGTTGCATTACAATTTTAAATGGGAGGTTCGAACTCCACAAATTCACCTGCCAAAGAGAAGAAGGGAGGGGTAAAATAGGAATGTTTGACCTTTAGAAAGAAGCCCCTCCTTACAATTTATAGGAATAATGAGAGAGGGAAGAGAGAGGAAATCCAAATCTACCCCAACCACCTCCAGGTTGCATTTAATTTATCTCATTATGGTGGTAGGTGAGAACTCTAGCAAACCTAAAAAGTGGCGAACTGTATTTTGCATTTTTAAGAACTTTTTCCCACCTAATTAAAGATATCTAGTTGTAGTTGGATAGAGGACCTTGTAAGCTTTCCAAAAAGTCCAACCTTGCGTGAATCCGAGCTCCCTGTGAAAAGTTATGGCCATCTGAATATCTGGGTCAGGGTCTGCTTCCTGTCAGTGCTCAGAATGTTACGCCTCCTGAAGGTGCGCCATAGGCACATCCATATTCATGTTGACATACCCTTACATGCACCAAGGCATGAATTTTTTCATGTCAAAATTCTATGTCATGTGCCCTTTACGTGTGCCAAGGCGTGACTTCTGCCATGTTGACACCCTCTTACTTGCGCCAAGGGCGCATCCATTTTCGTGTTGACACCTTCTGTCGTGTGCCTCTTACCTGCACCAAGGGCGCATCCATTTTCATGTCGACACCTTCTATTGTGTGCCTCTTACCTGCACCAAGGGTGCATCCATTTTCATGTCAACACCTTCTATCGTGCACCTCTTACCTACGCCAAGGGCGCATCCATTTTTGTGTCGACACCTTCTGTCGTGCGCCTCTTACCTGCGCTAAGGGCGCATCCATTTTCATGTTGACAGCTTCTGTCGTGTGCCTCTTACCTGTGCCAAGGGCACATCCATTTTTGTGTCGACACCTTCTGTCATGCACCTCTTACCTGCGCCAAGGGTGCATCCATTTTCGTCTCGACACCTTCTTACCTGTGCCATGGTCGCATCCATTTTCGTTTCGACACCTTCTTACCTCGCACCATGGGCATTGGTGGACTTAATAAATATCGGGCTTTGACTTTCTCTAATTTCCATAATCTTTTGCTTGTATATCTACCCTGTGGGGAAAGATATATACAACATTGCTCTTCTAGGGATGGTTTTGGTGTGTTCAAGGGTGGAGTCCTTGATATACCCAAAGGTACATGAGGCCCAAATTTTTACTTCTACCGGTGCGGAGTGTGGTATTGGGGCCTACCCCTCACTTCATGGTCTCACTTTGTGATAAGGGAGTCAGTCTTTGAGAGAATATATATCGATAAACAGGAGATTATACTCGGCGGAACATCGAGTTGGCTTCCTATTGGGTGATGAAATCCCAATCAGTTTCACATGGGTGGTAGATTTTTAAATACATTTTAGATTTTGATAGTGATTCATTGTGTGTGAGGGAGAATAAGTGAATGCAAAACATTTTCCTCCCTAATTAAACTATGTGAAGAAAAAAAGGATGTGATTTTTCTATTTTTAAGGTCCCAAAATGAAGTGTTGATTTTGATGAAAACAAAAAACCAAGAATGCAAAACGGAAATTTAAAGAGATGGCTTTAAAACTTACCATGAAAGCGCTCCTTGTTTCTTTTAATTTTTAAAATTTTTGGCAATTATTGAAATGTTTTCTTAGAAAATCTAGAAGGTACAATTTCCATAGAAAAAGAAACCGTAGTTTGATTAGAAGAAGCAGGAAATAAAGAGAAAGATATTGCAGATTGATGATAATATGTTAAGAAAACAACATAGGGAAATCGCTAAAGCAATTCAGAAGAATCGCAGGTGATTGATCCAATCGTTAGTGATTGGTGGTCGGTGAGAACAATAATAAAAATTGATGAAATTAGACAGGATAAGGGTCCCACCAAGAATGCTAGAATGTCTTGCATGGTTTTAACCTTTTGGCTTTCTTGATTTGGTTCAAGGGTAACACCCGAGCTTTACCACAATATGGCGGGGGTTTCTAGGGTACCCGCAATGTTTATTGTGTTTTTGTATTGTGCACCATGTGAAGTAATGGATCAGAGATTATTTTCCTATAAAGAAACTTATAAAGATCACATTTAAACAAGATAAATTTATTTCTCATAAATATGGCTTAAGCTTTTATTGATTTTTTGTGATCGTTCTACAAGATACAGAGAAACAAATTTGACTATCACTTATTTAAATTAGATACACATGTAGCTAATATTAGTCATGTTTTAGAACCATAAATCAGAATCCTGGTCGATGTAAAGGTTCTCAGTCATATTAGAGGCTACATAATTAATTATTTCATCTTCCCATGTTGTGGTGTCAATATCTAGAATGGAAATATAGTCCTCCATAAATAAATCAAAGGATTCTTCTAGGGTGTCGAAGAGGTGAGCGAGGGGAGTGTTGGTGCTTGATATACTAATGTGATTGTGTGCTTTAACTATAAGTGATGTGTTGCAGTCATCTGATAAGTCCAATCTCATCTCGTAAGCATGCTCGTACTATGTGAGGTTTGCATGAAGACTTATAACTTCATTGTACATGTCCTAGAATGATTCAGTGGTCTCTCGTATGTGCTATGTTGTTGCAAAGATATACTCCAGATGGTGAAAGTATGTGTTTTAAATCACGCAGAGCTCAAGATCATTAAGGAGCTCATATTTCTCCTAGTAGAGTGAGTTTTGGATGGCAGGAAAAGCACCAATATTAGTTGCAGGATAATTAGAGCCTCCTAATGCCATCTGAAGACATCATGCTAGACAAAATATTAGTAGATAACAAGAAAAAGCTTTGTATTTTGGTTAAGTTCAGTAAAAAATAGTGAAAAAGCCTAAGAAAATAGGAATCGCTAGTGATTCAGGAAATCACATGTGATTACTTGACTATTTTCCGAACATAGTCAAAATCAATGATTTAGCTATCAATTTTATCAAAAACAGGGAATTAGTAATGTGTAATTGATCCAAAAACAAAAACGTACTTGGTTTTGGTTTTTTTAAATTATAAAAATGATATATTTACCTTGCAGAATGTTGGTGTGGTAGAGGAATGGAAGCATATGGTTAGAGAGGAAAATTAGCAATTTGTTAACGAATCTGACATTCCTCGGATAATGTGGTGTTGAGTTGTGTTGATGCAGAATGCTTGAATACATGATGAGTTGAAAACGTGACAAGGTGTACCTGTAAAACTTGTGAATTTGTTCCTTCTCCTTTGAAAAGAGGTGTAAATGCTTGTATTTATAGATCGCCAATGATTTCAGAAGATCTTTAGTTTAGTTAAGAAAACAAGTGTTTTTCTTCTATTTTGAGCAAGATAACTTCGAGGTCGTTAAAGTGGTGGCATCGGTAAATTTGGTTAGGATGGGAAGAGTTAGGATTTTTAGCAGGTTTAATTAGTTAGTGTTTTGGGAATGTTTATTTAATTAGGAGTGAGTTAGCATTTATGGAAGGTGTGGCTAATTAGGAATAAGTTAGTGTGTTTTTAGGAAGGTGGTTTAGGTGGTTAATGAGGTGTTGTAGTGAGGTGTAAAACATGGGGGTCATTTTAATTAATTAAATAATTTAGATGTGAGGGGTGTGTGATTAATTAATTAATCTAGAGGTGATTTAAGAGGGTGTAATGTCGTAAATGTGGTGTTTTTGACTATAGGTGCATCTAAGTCGAGGGATGCAAATTTTTGGTGTCTAGACAAAGCTAATTAACTTGCATAAAACATGAATCTACGATTAAATGCAAACATCCCTATGAAATTTTGGATTTTTTTGTATTGTAGATACTCCCTTTATGAGCCAAATGCAATTATGTACAAAGGATTTCTCCAAGGAAGAGGAAGAGATGTCACCAATATGGATTGAGTGTCATTTTAGTTCTTCTCTTACTACTCTTTTCCAAGTAGAAAAGGGGATTAAACAAGCTTTCAATAACATGAAAACTCTTATCTCAAGTGTAATGTCTTATAATGACATGTTGTAGTGATGGAAAAGGTGTACTAGGATTCTTATATAGCTTTCCATTTTGGGAGAAGATTGAAATCTAATGAATGTGGGATAAAGGGAATGTAGAATTAGAAAGGAATTAATATGATTAGAAGAGATTAATTAGAGATTAACAACTGAAAGGAGTTGGTGTGATTTAATTAATCAACTAGGATTAATTAGTAGGCCAAATTAAGCTTATATAATCCATTTTGAGGGAAAATAGTAGAATTTCAAGGTTTTGAAAGGGGGATTTAACCAATAAGAGGTGCTATTATTAAATATGATATTGATAGGATTAATTAATTAATTAAAAGAGGATTATAACTAATTAAGCAACATTAATTGGCATTCGGGATGGGGGATGAAGCTATTTAATTAATGAAGTTTCGTTAATTAAGCGAGATAAAGGAAATGTTATTTAATTAGCAGAAAACCACTAATTATAAAAAAGGACAAGTAAAGAAGACAATTAGTGCAATTTTAGTATTAAAATTACAATGTTAGAATTAGGTGTCTACACTAACAATGTAGTTGAGTATGAGGCTTTGGTTCATGGATTTTTATTGGATGAAAAGAGGCATATTAAGATATTATATGTGTGTGGGGACACTAAGTTGGTTTTCCATGAAGTAAGAGGGAATTTTTCACGAAGTACAATCTCTTAAAGGCTTATAAACATAGTGTTTGGGACCTACTTGAGAATATTTAAGGCTATTAATATCCAAGTAGTGCCAAGAAATTTAAATGCAGAGGATAGTCAAATGGTTGTTGTAGGGTCACAATTTATCCCACTGAGATATCTCATTCAGAGACACGATCAACATCTCAAGATGGTGGTGAGACCATACATCCTGGACAACAATTTGAGTTGGAAAGTATTTGAGAGTGATGAAAAAACTACACATTTCATTGAGAATGAAGTTGAATTCTCATTTGAGTTACAGTCAAGGCTGCAACAAGGCTATGAGGATCATGTTATCCAATTAAGAAATAACAAATTACCAAGAGTTTGGTTACTATTGAAAGCATATTCTTCCTTGATGATGAGTTCAAAGGAGAAAAGAAAAACATGATGGCTAGTAAAGAATTCTATAAAAAGGTTGAGATTTCCCAAGATAAGGAGATGTTTCTTAGAAAAGTATGTGATGAAACAAAATAACAAGTTTTGGTGTCCTTATGTTAGTAATACAAAGATATTTTCTCATCGAGTTATGAAGATCTTAAATGGTTCAACCCTAAAATTATGCAACATGTTATAAATCTTGACCCCAATGTCAAGCCTGTTAGGTAAAAGAAGATACATGTAAACCCCAAGATAGAATTCCTAATGAAGAAAGATCTTTCTAAACTCATAAAGGCTAGAATTATATTTCCTATCAAGTACTCTGATTGGGTTGAAAATTCAATTCATGTAAGGAAGAATAATTGGGAGATTAAGCTATGTGCTAATTTCAGAGATCAAAAAAGAGCCTCCTTAAAGGATCACTACCATTTTCCTTCCACATACCAAAATTTCCAAACAGTAGTAGGAGTTGAGAGGTTCTCTCATTTAGATGGATATTCCATATACAATCAAATATGGGTCAAAGAAGAAGATAGGTATAAGACATATTTTACTCTTAAATGGTGAACAAACACATATGAGAAAATTCCTTTTGGTTTGTCTAATGTTGGTGCTACCTTTCAGAGGGCCATGGATTTTTCTTTCAAGGGATTCATAAATAAGTTTATTCTAATTTACTTAGATGATATCACAATTTTCTCAAAGGAAGGTGAAGATCACATGGAGCATCTTGAGAAAGTTTTTGAAATGTGTAATTAGTTTGGGGTGCCACTCAATCCAAATAAATGTATATTTATTTTCCCAAAAGGAAAACTATTGCATCACATGGTTTTAAAAATGGTATAGCCATCGAATCATGTAGAATTTAAGATATCCTTGCTCTCTCCTTGCCAGCACATAAGAAATCATTACAATATTTCCTTGGAAAAATCAATTTTGTTAGGAAATTTGTTCCTAACTTTACGGGATTGGTTAAACACATCACTCAAATGTTGAAGAAGAACACTCCTTTCAAGTGGACTAATGAAGGAAATGATAGTTTCAATAAGATCAAGGAGGCAATAACTTAGGCTCCCACCCTCATTAACCCAAATTATGATAAAGATTTTATCTTGTATATTTATGGGGCTAAGAGTAGTGTGGAAGCTAGTATAATTTTGCAAAATGATGAAGGTTTGAAGTAACCAATGGTTTTGTTTAGTCAAACATTGAAGGAATATGAGCCGAGGTATAGCCATTTAGAAAAAAGTCTTCATAGTCATGAGGTATATTAAGAAAATAAAACATATGCTCGCCAATAATCATAGCAAGGTGATAGTTTCTCATCCTAGCATGAGAAATTTCATAATAAAGGCAGAAGGTAGTGAGAAGAGAGTAGGATGGGTAGTAAGAATCATAGGATATGGTGTCATGATAAAAACTACCAAGCTGGTTAGAGGAAAAGGACTATGTGAACAACTTGTAGCAGATGTTGGTAATTATGACCAAGTGGATTCTTACACCTAGGAGGAAGAGGAAGAACAATCAGCGACATGTGCACCTAATGGCAACAACTTTGTAGATGATATGGAATGGTTCTTGGCAACTGGTTAATATCCTTGTGAACTAGATAAAACAAAGAGGAGACACTTTAAGCTTCAATCCATTCCTTATGTTTTAATAGATGGTGTCCTCTTCAAGAAAATCCTAGAGGGAGTTTTGTTGAGATGCATTGGTAGAGATTAGATTGAGAGAATTCTTGGTGAATTCCATGAAGGCTTGGTTGGTGGTCATTTTTCTCCAAGAGAAACAACCATGAAGATCATGAGGGCTAGCATTTTTTTTCCCACACTATTCAACAATGTTCATTCATGGGTTAGGAAAAGAAAAGAATGTGCCTTATTTACTGGTATGAAGAGGTTGGAATTGAATAGGGGCTTAACTTCATTGGAATGATCAATCTAGTGTCTAGTATTGGTCATAAATGAGTTTTAACCACTAGTGACCACTTTATGAGATGGAACAATGTTGAGCGGGAGAATTGGATAAGTATGAGCCATGCGCAGAGGTTTGGGGCCACACGCAAGAGGGGCACAAAGGGGCGCATGAAAGATGAAGGTTCACACTTGATGTCCCCAAATATTTCACTTATAAATCTTGGGATTCCCCTTTTTAAATTATGCAGGATTCCTATATATTTATTCATAATGTTACAAGAGGTTTCTCGGTTACAATTGGAGAAATACCCATTTGCCAAAAATTGCTCAAAATTCATATAAGATAAGTATTTAGCCTATTAAGCATTTAGGTTTTTCAAGTTACTCTACTTCATAATATGTTGTAAGTTGCCATTCAAAATCCGCAAAGAAAGAAAAAGAAGAGAGTAATGTGGAAAAATTAAGTTACTTTACTTCTAAAAGTAACTAAGTAAAGTAGTTGCAAAAACCCGCAAAGAAGGAAAAATAAAAGAGTAATGCGGAAAAATGAAGTTACTTTACTTCTAAAAGTAACTAAGTAAATCGTTGCAAAAACCCACAAAGAAGGAAAAAGAAGAGAGTAATGTGGAAAAATGGAGTTACTTTACTTCTAAAAGTAACTAAGTAAAACAGTTGTAAAAACCTGCAAAGAAGGAAAAAGAAAAGAGTAATGTGGAAAAATAGAGTTACTTTACTTCTAAAAGTAACTAAGTAAATCAGTTGCAAAAACCCGCAAAGAAGGAAAAAGAAGAGAGTAATGCAAAAAAATGGAGTTACTTTACTTCTAAAAGTAACTAAGTAAAGTAGTTGTAAAAACCCAAAGAAGGAAAAAGAAGAGAAAGGAAAATTTTAGTGGCAAATTTTCGTAAACTCACGAATATTAGGGATTTTTTAAATTTGAAAAGGTGAATTATTAGAAGTCAACTACCGCCTTGAGTTCACCTAAATTTTTGGCCAAAAATTCATTTGTATGGGTTAGTGTGGGTACTATTTATATTTTAAAATGAACTTATGCATGTATTTTGCTAATGTTTCTAATCAAAAACTGCTCATATTTGCCGAGTTATAATAAATAGTCCAACCGTCTTAACAACACAACATACAAAGGATCGAGGTTGGATGAAAAATAATGGATGACCATCCAACCCAGGTTGAATGGTCATCCATTGTCGGTCGTCCAGCCTCAGTTAGACAACATATAATGGATGAGTGTCCAACCTAGGTTGGACATTCAAAAATGGATGGTCATTTAACCTAGGTTGACAATATGTCGTCTATTTTTGTCATTCAACCTAGGTTGAACGATAGAAAATGGACAATCGTTCAACCTTGGTTAGATGGTATTCTAACTAGAATAGATGTTTGTTCAACCCATATCATCCAAAAACCATCCAACAAATATTCCCAACACCCATCAAACCATAAAAAAACCATCAGAAAAAACACCCTGCAGATTTACCTTTTCCGTGAGTCACTTTTTTGGAGATACGAAATTATTTGAAAGTCCATTTCAGAGATTCACCACCCATTCTATAATCATTTTTCAGAGGGGGTCTTAAAAATAACCCTAAAGAAGAGAGTAATGTAGAAAAATAAAGTTACTTTACTTATAAAAGTAACTAAGTAAAGTAGTTGTAAAAACCCACAAAGAAGGAAAAAGAAGAGAGTAATGTGGAAAAAATGGAGTTACTTTACTTCTAAAAGTAACAAAGTAAAGAAGTTGTTAAATCCCACAATACAAAGGAAATTTCAACAACTCATTACTTCATTGAAGTAATAAGTAAAGCAGTTGCTAAATCTTGCAATACAAAGGAAATTTGAACAACTCATTACTTCATTGAAGTAATAAGTAAAACAATTGCTAAATCCCGTAATACTAAGGAAATTTCAACAACTCATTACTTCATTGAAGTAATAAGTAAATAAGTTACTACATCCCATAATAAAAGGAAATTTCAACAACTCATTACTTCATTAAAGTAATAAGTAAAGCGATTCTAAATCCCACAATCAAAGGAAAAAGAATGGGGGTGAAAACCCAATTGGCCATAACTTTTCTCAAGTGCTCCATTTTTAGGATCATGGACTTTCTGGAAAGATAATGACCTCCTCTACATCATGGAATACAAAAATATAATTTTGGAAAGGGTTTCTAGGTTTAAAAATCCCAAAGCATGAAATGAAGCAGCGATTCCAGTAGCGATCTTTACCGTAGTATGGGCGATTTCTTCTTGACATAAAAAGGGTAAAAGACATACTAAGGGTTTTAGATGGAATTTTTTCTTCTTCTTATTATTATTTTTCTACTTATTTTTCCAGACAATGTAATAAAGTAATCAATCTTAATTGTAAAACTTAAGTAATCCGGTTAAAAGCCATTACTTCAAGTTGTTTGAAAAATTCAATTACTTATAAATAGGTGGCACATCAGAACATTTGAATATCATGTGTGCCAAGAAAAGAGATATTCGAGGAGGAAAATGATCAAATTATTGCAGTTTTGTAGCTAGCACATGTGGAAGGCACAATTAATTTATCATATTTGTATCTTCTTTCTAGATGCTTTAAATAGAGAGAAGCCTATGAGCAAAGGAGATGGAACTTTTTGGAAACCAATTATTGTAATTTTATGCAAAAATTTAAATATCTCAGACTTTGTGTTGAGACTCTAGAATGTTATTTGTATAACTTTACT
The DNA here is from genome assembly GCA_018340775.1 of Taxus wallichiana var. yunnanensis. Taxonomy (NCBI): domain Eukaryota; kingdom Viridiplantae; phylum Streptophyta; class Pinopsida; order Cupressales; family Taxaceae; genus Taxus; species Taxus wallichiana. The sequence goes on from CM031235.1 coordinate 191,225,462, forward strand.
AGAATTGAATAAGAAGAAGGAAAATTTCTAGAGAACTTTGTGTTTGAGAAGTCTCGTTGTGCATTCTATGAGGATTTTATGGTAAACTTTGTGTTACTTAAAATCTAAATCTGAATCAATTTCTTTTTCATCTACTAAAACTGTGACATTTTTTAAGTATTTATTTATTTTGTATGGCTGTAATAAACTTTGCAATCTACTTATTGTGAAGTGCATCCTCTCTTTTTCTCACTGTTGTTATACATCCTCTTCTTTTCCACACAAATTTCCCAAACACAATTGCTTACTTGCTGCAAAATTGTCTGGATATGGTTCATGAGCCCTATAATTAAAGTAATACCCAAAATATAAATTAATAGGATATAAAATAAATAAATATATCACATGGGAGCTTCATTGTTAAATGAAGGGGATTCATCCCATGTCTTCCTAGGTTTATGTTTGCATAAAATCTAGCCAACACCGCTCGAGCAGATAAATTTTGGACTTATCCAATTCTCCAAAGTAAGTGGATAAAAATAGAAGAGAAGAAGAAGAGTGGAGTCCAAGTCAGATCTATATTTAGACAAAAGTGAGATGACTTGGGACGTATACAAAAGGAATTATAGTTGTAAAAGGAACATATAGGAACTTAAATAATATCATGCATGGGCCAAGATAATAATAGTACTAAAGAAATTTTTATAATTAGTTTCATCTATTCTTAGTAGAGGATGTACAAGAATGCAAGTTTTGTACACATGTCTATTATTAAGAATGAAAATCATGAAGGCTTATTTTTGAGCACGCCTATTATTAGGAGAGTGCATGGGTGGTGAAGGGAAATTCCTTATCCCTATGTATATATGTGATGTATGTCATTGTTCTAGTGGTATTCATATGTTTGAGATTTAGAGCGTATAGTGATTATGTTATCTTGATACTGATCTAAGTGTTTTGGTCCTAAGTACCATTGTATGGATGTGTTATGTATTCAACTTCTATTATGAAATTATTGTTATCCAAAATGGTGCCCCAACTCGTTTTTGTGGCTAACTCCTTGTGTTCTTGCCTCTCTTGTGCCTCAGTCTACATTTTTTGATTTTCAGGTACTCAAGGCTTTTTGGAAATGGTACCATCAGATAGAGATCTCTCTCAGCTTTCCAGAAAGGTAAAGTTTGCCTCCTAACTCCTTATATTTTTCAAGTTATGGCTCGGCGGAGTTTTTGTGGAAAATTTTCCCATTTGAGGCCGCATGACCAATACTGAAGCTGCCACATGGCAGAAGAGTTCGGGGTCGGAGGAAAATTTGAAATTTTTCCAAGTATTTTGGTCGAAGGTTCAAATGGAAATTTTTGCCCGCGGGGCCCGCGGACCAATCACAGTGTGACACGTGTCACAAGGGGAAGGCGCAATGAAAAATTGGCTAAGTGTTTGAGAAGGAGAGAGAATTCCAGAGTGAATCAAAGCTTGCCACGTGGCATCGACCAGTGGAGTATGGGGAATTTTGAAATTTTTTCCAAAGACAAAAAAAAGGTAAAATTTGAAATTTTTTCCCGCCGATCCGTTTTTGGGCCGTTTTTGCCCTAAATCTTCAAACGATCATATCTTTTGATCTAGAGCTCAGATTTTCACGTTCTTTATATCATTAGAAAGCTGTTAAAATTATCTACATGATTCCATGGTCAATTTATAATTTTGGTTCAGTTTGGAGAGATAAAATTCAAAAACGGTTCTGGTACGTGTCCATGGCCAGAAATGACATTTCAACAACCAAATTTAATACAGAATGGGTCGCATTCTTCTCCAATATGGTAAAAAATGATAGGGTATGGGTTTGTAAGGTCCTCCATGCTGTTTTAATGCATTTTCCATCAATGAGGGATGGCTCCCATGTGTTTTTCATGTTTTCTCTCTCCTGGGCTCGACCCATGTACTGTAAAAGCCAGATTTGGCTCATTTCTTCATGGTTGAACACTTTTTGGCATAGAAAACTTCTTCTTTCACCTCCAGCAAGTGATAGTTGTAAGAATCAGACCTTTTTCAAGTATTGTAGCAGGTTTATACCTCTTTGAGGGTGGAATGCAAGAGATTTTTACATGGAATTGACAGTGTAAACTCTGTGAATGCTTTCAGTCCTCTGTTTGTATTGTTTTACTTCATTTTAAGACCTCTAATTACATCTATCATCTTGTGTATGTTTTCCCTTGTTGCATTTCATGAATTTGTGTCTATTTACATGGCAAAAAATGTTTCACCACTCCTTTTGGTGCATCACCATCTTTAGTTTAGTTTCATTTTTGCATTTTTATCCCTGTCTCCTTGCAATTTAGAGTAGGATTAGGATCTGAACCTCTGTAGTTGTGCAAAATATAGATCTAAATCAAAGGAGTTTGAGGAACCAGCCTCTAATCTGGAGATTCCTCTCTCATTTTCACAAGTCCCACACTTGGAGAGAGGTTTCCATGTTGTGCAATCACACTGGATGCCTAAAACATCAATTCAGAACCTTGATTTGCATCCAGGGGTGCTGCTGATTTGCAACAACAGTTTTGGCATGCCCGGTGGGACCTTAGAGGTCTCATTTTTATTGCAGCAAAGTTGATGTGCATCTGCTGCAATTTTCTTGCTTGAAAAGAGCTATAATTTGCATATCTGGCGATTCCAAGGGGAAGAATCAACTGGTTTCAGCAGTGCAAGCCTGAAAACTCATGAGAAGAATCACCACAAGGTCAAGAGCTGGAGAAGAAGAGGTGTTGTTTGAATATCTGCAGTTATCTCCAAGAGTAAGGCAAAGTGGGAGGAGAATCCAAAGGTCTCCATCTCCACCAAACAGAACTCTCTCAACTCCTCCACCTGGTAGGCCTTTCATTCAATCAACAAGGGTTCTAAGACCAATTAGAATGGCACAAAACAACCCCTATGTCAACTTCACAGGTAGCAACCCACTTGCCCTTAATGCACAACATCCAATTCCAATTGCAGCCTTGAAGAACATTCCCTACTTCACTGGAGAAAATCAGACTACTCCAGGTGATCATGTTAAAGACATTGCCAATCTTTGTGCAATTCATGAAATCAATGAGATGCAAGTGGCTGTCAAATTGCTGGCATCTTCATTCAAGGGGAAAGCATTGCAATGGTTTAGAAGCCTTGGAGCTGGTTCTATCACAAATTGGAATCAGCTATGTATAGCACTTCATGAGCAATTTGGAGAGAAGGGAGACAACTTGTCTCTTTTGGAGCAGCTGACAACCATCAAGAGAGCTCCCAATGAGCAAGCCGCCGATTTCAACTTTAGATTTCAAAAGACTTGGGAGCGAATTCCGGTGGCGGTCGGACCAACGGCGAAGGTGCTTTTCTCTACTATCTCAAAGCTCTAAATTCTGATATTTCTAGGTTGATTCAGTCCATGGGAGGCATAACTATCCCTATGGCTTATAGCATTGCCATTAGGGCTGAAAATTGTTTGATCCAAGCTGGAAAACTAGCCCCTAGACCTCCCATGCCATTGTTTCCAAGTTTAGAGAGTCCAAATACCAATCAAGCACCTAATTTGGCTCCTTCTCCCACTCCTAGAAATCAGATTTCAAATGAAGCTTCTACTTCATCTCCAAGTGCCCCAAATGAGCTTCAAGAAGTCATGAAGCAATTGCAAAACCTAGGCAATGAGCTAGTCACTCTCAAGAGGCAGCAAGCCCAAGGTTTTAGACCTTCTTACCAGCCCCAAGCTCAGCCCAACAGGTAACCATACCAACCAAAAAGACCTCCTAATCCAGCTGTAAATATGAATCAAACAAGGCCTCCTGCCAATAGACCATTTCAGCCCTACAATCCAAATGCCATATTTGCCTCTAAGGCATTGGTGCCAACATAAAACAACATTGCTCAGGAGTATGACTAGTGTTTTCCATGCAATGAACCTCATAACCAATCCATGTGCTTCAATGGTGCTTTGAATCAAGCATTAATGGTGACAACTACTGGTGTGGAGGGTGAGGGCAGTCAAGGAAACAACCAACAACAAGAAACATTCCAACAGCAATCAGCTCCAAATGACACCACGTTGGTAAATTGGCAAGCAGAGGATTTTTGTGGCATGAATCAAACGGTCTCTCAAGGTGTTGCAGCCAACACAAGGTCAAAAAGAAGGAATTTGGGTGAAGAACAACCATTAGCTCCAACCAATCCACAACCTTCCATGGCTCCACAAATGGTTGGCAAGCAAAATCCAATTTCAAATGCACAAGGGCAGCCAAGAATAGCTCCTAGACCAACTCAAATACCAGTTATTGCTGCCCACGTGCAAGAAGTGAATGTAAAAGCAAAGGGACAACAAAGATATCCTTCATCACCATTCAGTATCATTGATCGGATGAAGAAGACAAATGTTAATATATCAATGTGGGAATCCCTATCTATCCCGGAGGCCAAAGAGACTTATTTACAAGCTACCATGAAGGGTGGCCAACTTTGAATCAGCAAGTTCAGATGCAAGAGAAAGTGCTCACAAATGTTGGCTAGCCTGAGGGAAATCATGGAGGACAGCAAGGTAAAATGTTGAAGCCCCCTCCTTTCTATGTTTCATTAATCATTGGAAATCAGTTAGTGCACAATTGCATGATAGATTCCAGGGCAAGTAGCTCAGTGATGCCTAAACAAATAGCTGATAAGCTAGGGCTCCAGTATGAAACCATATCTAAAGGGGTAGTGCAGCTGGATGGGATAGCAGTAACAATAATTGGGGTGATTAGAAACTTGAGTCTTACCTTGCATGCATGTCCAAATGTTGTTGTTTCACAAGATGTATCAGTCATAGACCTTCCACCACTCTTTGCCCTATGCTTGTCAAGGGACTTCATAGCCAAGATTGGGGGATATTTGTCTGCTGATTGGTCACACATGCTATTCAGAATGAGGTATGGAACTAAGGCTACAATCAGGTCTGAACCTATTGCAAACTTCCACATTGAGCCTTACACTCCAAGTCAGATCAACGCCAATTGTTCAGCATTTGATCAAGAAGACCACCCAAGCACCGATGAAGCTGACACCAAGGTTGGGAGCATCCCGGATCTAACTCTTGATGAATGGGAAAACAAGGTACATGATTTTGATCCTTATCAAGAAGTAGAAGAATCTGAGCTAGGGGTCTATTGTATACATGAAGAAAATCAGCCTATTCCTAACATCACCAAGCCAAACCACAAGGATGACAATGAGGTATGGCAGCTGTTTTTTGATGGATCAAGAAGTAGACAAGGTGCAGGAGGTGGAGCCATGCTTGTTTCACCTCAAGGAGTAAGGTACTATTCAACTTTTAGATTTCAGTTTGCATGCTCCAATAACACTGCTGAATATGAAGCCTTAGTGCAAGGGATGCATTGGGAAATCAAGAAGAAAATAAAGAACTTGCAAGTATTTGGTGATAGTGAATTGATTGTAAATCAGGTCAAGGGATAGCATGCTGCCAAGAATGATCTACTTAGGTACTACAAGAATAAGGTGTGGGACCTCATGGAAGATTTTGAGGGTTTTGGCATCAAATCCATTCCTAGGAAAGAGAATCAAGTTGTTGACAGGCTTGCAGCAGTAGGGGCAGCCTTTGACATTGTGGAAAGCATTCAACAAGACAAGGTACAGCCAAACATCCACGTGATTGTGAGGCCTTCAGTGCCAGATAACAATGTCAGTTGGCAAGTGTTTGAGAATGACCAACAAATCATCCATTTCTTGCAAGAAGAAGCTGAGTTCTCAGCTAAGAATCAAGAAAAATTGGAACAACAGTATGGTGACCAAGTGGTACAGCTGAGAACTAACAAGCTACCCAAGGGACTTATCACTTTGGAGTCCATTTTTAATCCCAATGATCAGTTTAGAAAGGAGAAAGCAAACATTCAGGTCAAGAGAGAGGATTCAGTATCCATCTTGGTAGAAGAGAACAAACCATTGCAAATTGGAAAGATGACAACTGATCAAGAAAGGTATGAGTTCGTACAGCTGTGTCAAGAGTTCCCTGATGTGTTTGCATGGAGCTATGAAGATTTGAAAGGTTTCAATCCCAACTTAGCTCAGCATACCATTGAATTGGATCCAAATACTAAGTCTGTCAGGTAGAAACAAAGACCATTCAATCCACACATGGAGCCTCTCATGAGGAAAGAATTGGACAAGCTGATTGAGTCAAGAATCATATTCCCAATCAAGCATTCTAGTTGGGTTGCCAACTTGGTTCCAGTCAGAAAGAAGAGTGGAGAGATCAGATTGTGTGTTGATTTCAAAGACTTAAATAGAGCATCTCTCAAGGACCATTACCCACTCCCTTCCATGGAGAAAATCTTGCAAGTTGTGGTTGGCTCCGAGAGGTTTTCACTACTTGATGGCTACTCGGCTACAATCAGATTATGGTGAAGGAAGAAGACCATTGAAGACAGCCTTCACAACCAAATGGGGGACTTTTGCATACAGGAAGATGTCATTTTGGCTATCCAACGCTGGTACTACCTTCCAAAGAGCAATGGGCATGGCGTTCAAAGGTTTGATTAACAACGTGGTGCTGATTTACCTTGATGATATCACTGTTTTTTCCAAAAATGCAGCAGACCACCTCTCTCATTTGAGACAAGTTTTCACGAGGTGTAGGAAATTTGGAGTGTCTTTGAATCCTAAGAAGTGTATCTTTCTTACACATGAAGGAAAGATCCTTGGCCATATTGTCTCCAAAGAAGGATTAGCAATTGATCCAGAGAGAGTCAAAGCCATAAGAGCACTACCATTGCCAAGCCACAAGAAAGCCCTTCAGAGTTTCTTGGGGAGGATAAACTTTGTTCGGAGGTTTTCTGGATTTTGCAGCCCTTGTCAAGCCCATCACCAAAATGTTAAAGAAGAGCATGGATTTCAAGTGGACAAGAAGGAAAGGAGAGTTTTGAAGTAATCAAAGAAGCCATTTCTCAAGCACCAACTCTCATCAACCGGACTTCTGCAAGGATTTCATCCTCTATGCATTTGGAGGTAATGACACTATTTCTGCCATTTTGGTATAGCAGAACAAGGATAATGATGAGCAGCCAATTGCCTTCTTTAGCCAGAGCCTAGATGACTATGAGGTGAAGTACTCTTTTATTGAGAAGCATGTGCTGGCAGTAATCAGAAGCTTGAAGAAATTCAAGCATTTAGTCTCAAACAACAAGGTCCAGTTGCTGGTCTCACATGCTGGGGTTAAGGACTTCCTCCTCAACAAAGATTTGAATGAGAAAAGGGCAGGTTGGATCACCTGTGTCATGGAGTATGACATTGAGATCAAAATCACCAAGCTGGTAAGAGGAAAAGGATTGTGTGAGCAGTTGGTTTTGGGGAAGCAAAAAGAAGCATGCAATGAAGGAGAGGCTGTTTTGACAGTTCAAGACAGCCATGAGCCATGTGGCACTCAAGAAGAAAACAATGCTGCCCCCACTCCTTGCTGGACCCAAGGTATAATGCACTTCTTAAGCACATGAGCCTATGCCCCTCGGAGATGAACAAGACCCAAAGAAGACACTTCAGATTGCAGGCTATCCCATATGCCAATGTTGATGGAGTTTTGTTCAAGAAAGATGTGAATGGAGTGCTGCCGAGATGCATTAGCACAAATCGATTCATAGGGTGTTGGAAGAATTCCATGGTGGATCAGTGGTGGTCATTTTGCACCGAGAGTGATATCTCTAAAAATCATGAAGGCTGGTTATTATTGGCCTAAAATTTTCGAGTGATTGCTATGCATGGATCAAGAGGTGTAAGAATTGTGCATTCTTCACGGGAAAGAGAGACTTTCGCCCTTCCATTGCATCCAATCTCAGTTGACCAGCCATTCATGCAATGGGGTTTGGACTTCATTGGAGTCATTAATCCTAATTCAAGTCAAGGCACAAATGGATTTTGTGACCATGGACTACTTCACCAAGTGGACCGAATCGTAGCACTCAAAGAAGCAAATGAGTCCAGCATCTTAGACTTTTATGAGGGGATAGCAACTAGATTTGGTATACCTACTACAATAATCTCAGATAATGCATTGGAATTCATTGGATCCAAGGTGAATGAGTGGGCTGTCAAGAACAGGATCTACCTAAGCACTTCATCAAACTATTACCCTCAAAGTAATGGCCAGGCCGAGTCTACAAACAAGAACTTGTTGAGGATCATTAGGAGGACTCTTGATGAGAATCAGAGGTCTTGGCATACCAAACTGAAATCAGCCTTATGGGTTGATAGGATAGCTCCCAAGAGATCCACAGGTAAATCTCCATTCAAGCTTGTTTATGGAAGAGAGGCAATCTTGCCCATGTCACTTGAGTTCCAACATTGGAACTCATGAAGCAATTAGAGTTGCTAGAGTTTGAGCCCATGGAGGTGAGATATGCAGAGTTGATGGAGCTGCAGGAGGTCAGAAATCAGGCATCCCAAGCAATGGAAAAGGATCAAGCTTTGATCAAAAAGACCTTTGATAGGAAGGCCAAGGATAGATCTTTTCAAGTTGGAGATCTAGTGTTGAAATGGGATGTGGATAAAGCAAAACTAGGAAGGCATTCAAAATTTGATGCCATTTGGAGTGGCCCATACATGGTCACAAAGTGCAAGAACAACAATGCTTTCCAATTGGCCTCATTGGATGGTGAAGAACTGTAGATTCCAGTCAATGGAATCTATCTCAAGCGTTGCTTCTAGAGGGAAATTTACCACCTTGTAAATATTAGATTAGATTTTCATTCCTCCAAGTGCTTTGCACATTGTTTTACTGTAGGTTAGTTTTGCTTTCCCTAAGTGCTTTGGCACAACTTGCTGTCCCTGGAGATGTTTTGCAGTCCTTGCTTCCATCATGTGATATTCCATCTTCCTCCTTGCACATTCTAAGTCAGTTGAGGTTCTAAATAGAATATTTGATGACTCCATGCCCAATGGACTGCTTCAGGCAACTGGTATTTTCATCTAGCAGGTAGATGACCCCTCTGAGTCGCCAAAATTGTTATCCAAAATGGTGCCCCAGCTCGTTTTTGTGGCTAACTCCTTGTGTTCTTACCTCTCTTGTGCCTCAGTCTACATTTTTTTATTTTCAGGCACTCAAGGATTTCTGGAAATGGCACCATCAGATAGAGCTCTCTCTCAACTTTCCAGAAAGGTAAAGTTTGCCTCCTAACTCCTTATATTTTTCAAGTTATGGCTCGGCGGAGTTTTTGTGGAAAATTTTCCCATTTGAGGCCCGCAGCCAATAGGAAGCTGCCACATGGCAGAGGAGTTCGGGGGTCGGAGGCAAATTTGAAATTTTTCCAAGTATTTTGGTCGAAGGTTCAAATGGAAATTTTTCCCGCGGGGCCGCATGGACCAATCACAGTGTGACACGTGTCACAAGGGGAAGGCGCAATGAAAAATTGGCTAAGTGTTTGAGAAGGAGAGAGAATTCCAGAGTGAATCAGAGCTTGCCACGTGGCATCCAACCAGTGGAGCATGGGGAATTTTTGAATTTTTTTTCCAAAGACAAAAAAAAGGTAAAATTTGAATTTTTTTCCGCCGATCCGTTTTTGGGCTGTTTTTTGCCCTAAATCTTCAAACGATCATATATTTTGATCCAGAGCTCAGATTTTCACGTTCTTTATATCATTGGAAATTTGTTAAAATTCTCTACATGATTCCATGGTCAATTTCTAATTTTGGTTTAGTTTGGAGAGAGAAAATTCAAAAACAGTTCTGGTACATGTCCATGGCCAAAAATGACATTTCAACAACCAAATTTAATACAGAATGGGTCACATTCTTCTCTAATATGGTCAAAAATGACAGGGTATGGGTTTGTAAGGTCCTCCATGTTGTTTTAATGCATTTTCCATCAATGAGGGATGGCTCCCATGTGTTTTTCATGTTTTCTCTCTCCTGGGCTCGACCCATGTACTGTAAAAGCCAGATTTGGCTCATTTCTTCATGGTTGAACACTTTTTGGCATAGAAAACTTCTTCTTTCACCTCTAGCAAGTGATAGTTGTAAGAATCAGACCTTTTTCAAGTATTGTAGCAGGTTTATACCTCTTTGAGGGTGGAATGCAAGAGATTTTTACATGGAATTGACAGTGCAAACTCTGTGAATGCTTTCAGTCCTCTGTTTGTATTGTTTTACTTCATTTTAAGACCTCTAATTACATCTATCAGCTTGTGTATGTTTTCCCTTGTTGCATTTCATGAATTTGTGTCTATTTACATGGAAAAAAATGTTTCACCACTCCTTTTGGTGCATCACCATCTTTAGTTTAGTTTCATTTTTGCATTTTTATCCCTGTCTCCTTGCAATTTAGAGTAGGATTAGGATCTGAACCTCTGTAGTTGTGTAAAATATAGATCTAAATCAGAGGAGTTTGAGGAACCAGCCTCTAATCTGGAGATTCCTCTCTCATTTTCACAAGTCCCACACTTAGAGAGAGGTTTCCATGTTGTGCAATCACACTGGATGCCTAAAACATCAATTCAGAACATTGATTTGCATCCGGGTGCTTGCTTGATTTGCAACAACAATTATTTCTAGTTAATGATGGATAATTTTGGTTGGATAATGGTTATTGACATGTCTGAATATGGGTTTTTAATGATTTTGTTGACCTTGGTTATTGTTTATAGTGTTTTTCTTCCTTATTATATGTGTTTCCAAAATGACATGGATGTAATGGGTATCTATGTATAAGTGGTTTCTTTATTATTAACATGATGATTATGCATGCTAACTTCCAATCAAGCATAAAAAAGAGGGACCTGGTAGTTTTGTGTGGTTTGGTGAGCATTTGTATCTATTTGAATGAAGTGTCAGCGCACATAACTTGTGTGTGAAAATAAAACACTACAAACGAAACTATTGTAATCAAAGAAGCTACTGAGACAACCATTACGGACATCTTAGAGGAGATGGTGATAAGGTTTTGAGTCCTTCATACCATAATATCCTATAATGATAAAGTTTTTTCAGGGGTTTATGATATCTAATTGGGCTCTCAAAGATGGTATCTACCCAAAAACTTAGTCCAACTATTACCCTAAAGGTAATGGCACATTTGAGCCCATTAACAAAAATTTGATCGGGATCATGACAATAAAAATGGAGATAAATCAGAGGAAGTGGAACAAAAAATTCAAATATGCTCTTTGGGCTGATATAATCACACCAAAAACATCAATACGTAATTATTCCTTCATACTTGTGTATGTTAGAGAGGCTAGGCTTCCAATATCTCTTGAATTGCCTTTACTATAACTATCCCATCAACTGGAATTAGTAGAAGAAGATGGAAGAGAAGTTAGGATGGTAAAACTAGTTGAATTAGAAGATTTGAGACAATCAGCCATGACAAGATTGTAAGAACATCAAAAGATAACCAAACAACATTTTTTTAGGAAAGCTAGTGATCAAATATTGAAAGAGGGAGATCTTGTTTTAAATTGGGATGTAGACAAAGCAAAACTAGGAATATACTTCAAATTTGATGTGTTATGGAGTGGACCAAACATCATCTCATCCTGCAAGCAAGATAATGCATTTGAGTTTTCAAATCTCAATGGGTAAATACTTATAATCTAAGATAAATGGGGTCTATTCTAAATCCTCTTATTTAGTGGGTTATGTTTTACCAAATACATAGTGTGTTCATTTTTTCTCTTGTTTTTGATATGTTTATAGCAGACCTTTATTTTTCCTTGCTTGGTGATCACTGCTTGAGATGCACTCCCTTAATCTTGTGTGGTGATCTTCTTTAAATAAGTTTCAGGTCACAAAATTTGTTGGCAATTTTTTTAGATCCTATAGGTTCTTAGGTCATGATGAACTAGGTGAAGGAAAATAATTATGTAGATCCATGTGTGGAAATATAAGTGTTTTTGTTGATCTGAAGAAGAGTTAATAGTTAAGTTGCATGTGGGTATTTTTTGGTAAATTCTTTAGCCTAGGAAATTTTCAAAAATTAGACAAGTTCAGGGTGATTTTCAGAGCTTTCAAGATTAATTTTCAAGTTATATGTTGACTCCATGCCCAATGGATGAAAAATGCCACTAGTTCACACATTTAGCAAGTAAATGTTCCCTAAGAGGTCACCAAAATGTTGTAAAATAAATGTCAATGCTTATTTAGAAAACTTATTTGGAAAATAGAGGAAATCCACACATGCTTATTTTTTTGCGGATGATTAGGCACTTGGGAAAACTTCAATTTCCTCGGTATAATGGTGAGGAAAAGCCTGAATCTTCCTTGTGCACCATGTAATATCAATGGATGAATGAAGGTGATCAAAGTAATATATTGGTTTATAAATTACTTGGAAGCAGCGCGTTGGTGGGTGACACATAGAGATAACCTATTGGGTTGGCGAGAAGTGAGAATCTCCTTTTCAACAAGGTTTACTCATAACAGTTGTGCCTACACTTATCTATGAGTATGATGGGAAGACTCTTACTTTAGTACACATTCATAACTATGAGAGACAATGGGCGCAAGGTCGGGATATTTACCACCATCTCTGTGGGTACATAAGTTCTATTCCACTTTACACGGTTATGCACACATGTGGTATGTGCATGTTGAGCTCAAGAAAGAAATTGTAAGCTGGCGAGATATGACTGAAAGTATGGCTCACACATTTTATTGTTTTTATAATAAATCTCTATTCCATGAAGCTTTATAGATAATGAAGTGCATCACATTGGGGGATAGTGTGAAAGCAAAGGAACTCATGCTTTAGTTACTTGGAGAACCTAATTATGAGATGCATGTAGATACGCTAGAGAAAGATGAGATGTAATTGATCCATGCTTGGAAAGAGAAAGAGAAAGGAAAGCTATTCTACCTTATTGATGATGAAGTAGAGAATTTGGATGTTATCCATACAGAGGGTGTGCATGAGGTATTGGATACTACATAGGAAAAGGCATGTGCTTACCATACCTCAATGAATACAAAGAGGGTTAATATTTTCACTGAGGATGTGCCTAATGAAGCAATCATTGGATATTACTATTCAAGGTAAGAGGTATAAAGATCATTTTGCTCTTGTGTGAATTCCAAGAATTTTTTCCAGGGGCTATCATGAGTTAAAAATAGTATACCCCTCATTGGTAGAAATGAATATTAAGTTGAAAGAAGGCACGCATCTGGTCTAAAAGAGGACTTACAAAATGAACTCAAACTTGCATGTAAAGGTGAAGGAAGAAATAGATAATATGCTAAAGTATGGAATCGTTGAACTAATTGAGGAGTCTAAGTGGGTTATCCATATGGTTATTAGTATCAAGAAGGATGGGTGGATTAGGAACTATTTGGATTACAGGGTACTTAATTCTTCATGTGTCATATATCCTTTTACTACACCATTCACAGAGGAGATAATTGAGGGAGTTATAGGGTGCAAGATCTATTCTTTCACAGATGGGTTCTCATGTTATCACTAGGTGCACATTATGTGTGAGGATTAGGAAAATGCTACTTTTTCCACTGAATAGGGAAGTTTTACAACCACTGTGATGCCTATTGGATTGAAGAATGTGCCCGCAATATTCTCTCGCATAGTTGTGTAGGATTTTTACGACTTCATTCACAAGTTCTTGCAAGTTTATCTAGATGATTAGACTATATATTGATTGGTTAAATATCATTGTGATAATCTAAGACTCATGTTTGAGAGATGTAGGTAATTAAGCATCTCTCTTAATGTTAATAAGTGTATCTTTACTAAGCCCTTTGGAAATTTACTTAGGCATATCATTTGTAAGGATGGATTACTGGCACACCCAACCAATATAGATTTGATTTTGGGATTAGAGGAACCTACCAACTAGAGTGAAGTGCACAAATTTTTGGGGGCATAATGGTTACTATAGGAAATTTATCAAAGGATATACAAAGATTGTTGCACCCATGGAGGAATTTCTCAAGGCCAAACGAAAATTTTATTGTGGTGACGCGCAATAATAGGCATTTGAGACCTTGAAAGAAAGATTTAAAAATACCCCTATCTTGCATTTTCCTTCCTGAAACAAACCCTTTCATGTACATGTTGATGCCTCTAGTATGTAAATTGGCGCAGTCTTGAAAAAACCTAGAGAGGGTAGTGTGGATCATTCCATATGATTTGTGAGTAAGAAGCTGACAATAACAAAGTAGAATTATACTAACATCGAGCGTAAGACATTTTCTATGATCTACATGATTCATAAATTTTGATAGTATTTGTTGGCCACCTCATTCATATTTTACAAAGATCATATGGCATTGAAGTACTTGGTCAACAAGCCTATTTTGCAAGGGTGCATCTGCTAGTGGATACTTATCTTTCAAGATTTTTATTTTATAGTTGTTGTAAATCTAGGAAAGAGAAATTCAGGGGCGATCATTTATAAAGGATTGATTTTGGAGAGTACACTTAGAGTATTGAGGAAACTATGCCTGATGTGTAGTTATTCATGTTGAATCACGTGCCCACAGAGCTAGAATATATAGTATTATTTTTGTGCACTGGACTTGCACCAACAAGAATGAAACATTGGAAAAGAAGTAGCTTGATATTCGATTTTTTCCCTATCAACTCATTGGAGGAGACTTATACAAGATGGGCTATAATGAAGTCTTGCATAGGTGTGTTTTTTAACATGACCACAAAGCTATTATGGAGGAAGATCATGGAGGTATTATAAGAGGAAATTATGTATTAGATGTGACTGTGCACAAGATAATTCTAGCTAGCTTATGGTGGGAGGCCTTGTAAGAGGATACCAAGGATTTTGTTAAAGCATGTGCTCATTTTTAGTGACTTGGAAATCCTAGGAATAGATATGAGATGTCATTGTGACCCATAGTGAATGCGGAACCTTTTGAGAAGTGGGATATTGATTTTTTCGGACCTATTACACCACCCACATGTAGAATTGGAGCACACTACATAATTACATGCACATATTATTTGATTAGGTGGGCAGAGGTTGTGCCTATGAAGGATTATACTGCAACCACAACACTAAGGTTCCTTTGGTAAAACATCATTAGTAGGTACAATTTTCCATTGAACTTGACCAATGAGAGAGGAACTAATTTCTTGAATGATAAAATCATAATTTCTTTGGTAGTGTTTATGGTGACACACCATAAAACTACCCCTTATCACCCTTAAGCTAATGGTACTGCAAAATCTTTCAACAAGATCTTGGGAAAAACTTTAATGAATATTTGTGATGTTGGAAGAAAGGACTAGGATGATAAAGTATCAATTGTACTTTTGAATTACAAGACAACATATAAAAGGTTAAACAAGGCCACACCCTTTCAATTGGTGTTTGGCAAGAAGGTGGTACTATGTGTGGAAGAGTGCACTAAGAAACTAATGCAACTAAATTAGTGGAGTGCCATTATGCATTGGTTCCAAAAGACTAAGAATATGTGACATAATTCTTAGCATGATACGGACATAAAAAAAAAATCATTTGTAATTGGAAATATGGTACTTCTCTATGACTCCAAGTTTTTGCACCACCAAGGAAGTTGAAGGTGCATTGGTTGGGAACTTTTGTAGTAACCAATATACTTGAATCAGTGCATGTCAAATTGCGAGGCACTAGGTGGCACCATGTTTCTGGTTAATAGGACTAGGTTGATGCCTTACTATAAATAAGTTTCATGGTGTTTGTAATAAGACAATATTGCCACTTAGAGTAGATTTCATTTTCATGTTTTTCTTTTGCTTTCTTGTCTTGTTCTAATAAGTGTGCTTGCACATAGGAAGCTGATTAATCTATCTTGAGTTCATGTGTATATGACCACACATACTTTTAGTATGGGGCGGAAGAAGATGTCTATTGAAAAATAAAATTGGATCAGATACAGAGGTGTGCATGAAATTGATGAAAAGATAGGTGCTTGGTGAATAAAAAATGAGAACACATGAAGGCAAAAGAAGGTGTTTCAGGTGTCTAGGTAAGATGGTGCAAAGTGGGAGTTACTTATAATGAATTCCATGAAAATAAGAGGTTACACAATATAATGTGAGGAAGGCAGCAACAGCATATATTACTTAGGATATGGTGTAGAGGAAAATGGCTTGTGACATAAGGAAGTGCAAGCATGGATGTATGCAGTCTTGGGAAGTAGTAAGCTTGCCAAAAGGTTATGACTATCAAATGTGCAAAATAAAGGCATGGAAGAAATTTAAATGTGCCTTAGAAGGAAAAGGCATTATTAAAATGAAAAAAGTACTTTAAAACTTAAAAGTGAGAAAAAGCATTTTAAAATTGAAAAAATAAGTCAGTTGAGTTTTTAAAGTATGAAAAATCTATAAAAAGGAGCAAATCAAGTCATTTGCCACCTTGCACTCGAAAGGAATTGAGAAATTGGGTGATTTAGTGTGTGAGAGAGAGAATTGAGTAATGAGAAAACCTAAAAATGTGTAAGAGACCTTAGGGTAAATCTCCTTATGGAAATTTTGAGCAGAAGTAGAAGCATAGGTAGAATAGGGTTTACATGAATTGGAATTTGAGCGGCCAAGGTTTACAAGGCTTGGGTGTTGCATCGAGAGGGTATGAAATTAAAGGTTTTAGAGAAATATACCTAGGGCACAAGTTTTGTAGTGAGGAAGTAAGAAGGATGGTACCTAAGAAAGTAACTTCGGCATCTCCTAAGGGAAAGGGCAAGGACCGAACTAAGAGGGTTGAAGTAGAAGACCCACCTAGAAGAGTTATATTCAAAAATGCAATATCCTCCTAGATTTACTATGGCACAAACATGAAAATTGCAGCTCGTAATGAAATGTAAGTTCATCTCATTAGTAATATTCCCATTTTCATTTCTCTCTCTTCCCTTACCTACAAATTTATCCCTCTCTTTTCTATCTTTGCCATCACAAAAAGAGTGTTTCTATGTATTCTCCAGCCATTGGCCACCTTGGATATTAGTTTAGTGTACATAGTTTAACATCTTCATAAATGAGAGCCTCCCCATTACCAAGAGGAAGGACTTTGTCCCACGAGCCTTGATGAAATTGCACATTTTGTCCTTGACAAAATATTTCACCAACACCACTTTGATTGGATTTTGATTCTTTATTGAGATATTTGGCATCTTACTGATACTTTTTACTTTTATTTGAGCATGGTTCAAGACCACACAAAATATTCATGAATATACAATATGTTTGACCATTGTGTACGGTCTTCGACCCTTTTTCTTGAATTTATCATTATGGACGCATTTATCACTCTTTTGTCTTTCAAATTATATCTTTTGGGTTGGCCTTTCCCACCACTAAGGTCTTAATTTAAAAG
The DNA here is from genome assembly GCA_018340775.1 of Taxus wallichiana var. yunnanensis. Lineage (NCBI taxonomy): Eukaryota > Viridiplantae > Streptophyta > Pinopsida > Cupressales > Taxaceae > Taxus > Taxus wallichiana. Next base: position 191,242,747 of record CM031235.1, read on the forward strand.
TAAGAACTCGTATATATACAAGTATAACCTAAGAATTTATCATCTAGAAATCACCAATCAAGTTACCTCTTATTGAACTAAGGAAACAAGGAGTACATTTGCATATTGTATACCCAATATAGGAGTGAATAATTATGAAGTTTTCATCTGCACACAAGGGTTTTTATTGAGAAGAAATAACATATTTTGTTATCGGTGTTGAGGCATAAGGGATAACCTAGGCCAAAGGATAGTTACATTTACTTTTTCACAAAGCACTAAGAGAATTACATTGAGTCTAAAATGTAGTGTACCACTTAGTGATTCACAAATAAGGTGACCATTGAGGTTAGTTTGAATCAAGCATATTGCATCTTTATTTTTAGATTTAACGATTTCTTGAGTGTGTTACAGGATAGCTAGGGTTTGTTTTTAAGGTACATGTGTAGTCATGAAATCACATACTTTCCACTTACATCATTCATGTAAGTATTCCATTATGTACATTATTCCTAATAAAGAATAATAGACATTAACAACACTTATATTACTTTGTCATTACATTTATATTTCTCATAATCTTGTTCTTTTCTTTTCTAGAATAACCAATTTACTTTTAGGATAATAAATGACACGTGACCTAGATTTGTATTGACCATTGCATCTTTGAGAATCCATAACACTACCACCCATTAGGGACAAGAGTGCCCTAGGTGCTATTGTCCCCTTTGGGTGTTGTTTTCACTTTCCCTCCTTTTCTTGATATTTCATTTCCACATCTTTTGGTGTCTTTCATAGAGTCTTTTTATCACTTTGGGTCATATTTTCATGTTTTAATGATGAAATTAAAACAAGGGAATCATATATATATACATGACTTACTCACTATTATTTGGGGTTGGGGAAATTTGGAGCTAATACTGACTATCTATCACTTGGACAAGAATAAATACTCAAGAAGTGCATTTTGGGTTGCATTATTCACTACGTATCGGGGGATATTTATAAATTATATATCACACATTATATCTTAGGAGAAAATGTAGTTTTAGATCATCATCTTGGTGCAACTAGAACCATAAAACTTACCTGACAATGGAGACAATTCAAATCATACACTCATAATAACTACATAGAGTTTTAAATGTAGTGCAAAATTCAATAATTATCACATTCGGGTGACCTCGAGGTCAGTCTAATTCAAGAATATGAATTATTTCATTCATCTAATGTTTTCTTGAGCTTTTTGTGTTAGAACATTTATGAGAATGAATAATTAAATAATTATTAATCCACAATATAGATTGCTAAATATTATAGATTATGAATTACAATAATTAAAACATAGATCAAAATGTATATGTTCATATATTAAAGAATGTAAATACCATGAATATAAATTAAATAACACAATGACACAAGATATAAGTGGGAAAACCATGAAAGGTAAAAAACCCACTGAAAAATCACTTATCTTTATTGATAATATACTTTTACCCAACACTCCCACTATTTTGCATGCAATTACACTTTCACTAAGGAATTATGAATTGCCTCATACATCTGCTCATGAGTCTTACAAATTCTCTCACACATATAGCTATACAATGTTACAACCATGTGTAACCAATCCTTAAAGGATCACCTTGTTATATATAAGGTGGGTGGTCATGATCCACTCTTTAAAAGCTGACCTAGGTCATTTGGTGGTTTTATAAATAAGTGGTTTCCCACTTAATATTATAACCCTAACACTCCCCCTTAATGTTAAGTGGGAAAACATGCAAAACATGTTAACATTTGTTCCTTATACCACATCACCTTTTGGTACAAAAGGAATTAAAATCCATAAAGCTCTCTGGCTAACATCCAAAAGCACTTGTTTCATAGGGTTTGCGGTTCCATGGTACACCAAAGTATAATCCCTGTGGGTTATTTAACTCCCAGAACACTACCACAATGTCCCATGGATTTGTACAAGTTGTGAACAACTGTAAACACATTAACACTTGTTTCATGGGTTTGTAGTTATGCGATGCACTCAAGAAGATTCCCACAGGGTTTTCAACTCTGAAGTATACTACCGCAGTGTCTCGCAAAATTATACAAGATGTGAATAATTGTAAATACATTACGATTTTTTTAGAAAATCTGAGAGAAAAAGTTTTTTCGTGGTTCAAAACAATTTTCCATGGATTCTATAAAAACCACAATACAAAGGAACATAAAAAAATCCTCAAGATAAAGTGATTAAGGATGAAGAATTGCATCAAATTAGGGAACCTTTTATAATAAAAGGCACACCTATAACTAATGCTTTTCTGGGAATTCCAAACTTTTCTTTCCTCTAAAACTGTCTTTCCCAATTCTTGAAATAAATTTCTACTTGGGTCCCTCCTGAAGAGAGATCTTCTTCTTTCCAGGTTTGCAGATTTTATGTGACAAAATTCACTTAATGTATTATAAGGTCTCTTGGTATTTATCAAAATTATAACAAGGAGTCGTCACTAAGGAATTTCACCCTAGTTTGTGCAAATGCACTATGAAGATTTATCAAATGACTGCAAATATCAACACTATGCAAAGTTTTAACAGATCTGATCTTCTTTACTCAAATTTTCAACTATGGTGTAAAGTTTGAGGCAATAAATTAGAGAGACTTGATAATATCAAACTCAGAACTCTACTCATCATTCCAACCTTATAAATCTGATTAGAAGATGATTCTCATATTTGTAATTGCACATAAATAACATAAGAAGTGTTACGGGGATGCAAACGGTGAAATCTTGAATAATGTCACTGGCAGCGGTGGCACCATTAGTCTTTGGTACCCAAATTTGTTCTCCTTTTCGGTCGAGAAGCATCAAATATATGGCATGAAGCTTGAAGATAGATGGATCATGGTGTGTTTTGTTTTGTAGCCGGGATATGATCTAACTAACACTCATTTGTGGAGAGATGGATAGCACTCAAATATGACTTGATCTTGTCCTAAGCTGTTTTAGGTTGTGCCTTTCAACCTGGGGTAAGAGGACCTATTTTTAACCCTCTGTTAGCATATGGATTTGCACGCATGTAAATGACATGGGCAGTGTGGGAATGAAGTCCCTCCTCAATGAAGGTGAGGCTTCCTTTATTGAAAAACAAAGCTGTATTTACATCATCTGTACATTCAAAATTATACGTGGGGGTGTTTTGGAACATCAATAGAAAGAAAAGTGAATGAGAGAGATGGAATGGAATGAAGGAAAGGAGTGAAATGGAATGAATGGAAGGAACATGCAAGAGTTAGGTAAAAGAGAGCCTAATATTGCATGAGGAAGAAAGACGAATAACTAAATAAAACAGAGTTTAAGTTAGCCAAACAAAGAATGTGTAAAGGGAATGCACATGAGAAAATAGATAACCAGAGCTTGATCACTGTGAATAGGAAAAACCAATTAATAACATTGACAATAAGATCAAATATTTTATTTGCATGCAAGATTAAAACACCTAACATATAATGAACATAAGAGCATCAGATGTTACAAGAGACAATGAATGAGACACAAAGTTCATATTTCATTAACTCCAAAATGTTTTCACAAAAGAACACAAAGTTTCTTCCTGAAACAAAGCTTGCACAAAAAATTATTTCTTCTCCTCTCTCAAATTCACCCTTTACAAATGATCCCCTCAGTTCCTTTTATAACCCAAAAGTTGGTTACAAAGTAGTTAGGGTTTTACATGATCATTAAATAAGGCACTTAAGTGACCTTTGACTTTTTCAACCAACTTTATTAAAGACAACCCAAAAATAGAAATTATTTAAAATATCCATAGTTTCCCAAAAGCAAATAACAACACCTTTTAAAATATACAATAATAACCAGTGCCTTATCTATTTAAATGGGGTCTGCCTATCTCAAGCATATGAGAAATGGACTCTCCCACTTCGTTAAATATCAAGAAAATTATCCCCTTGAACTACCAGTGAAATTAGGATCTACCACTTTTCCAGTTGAAAAGATATAAACCTTCCCAAAGTTTCAAACATTTTTCTTCTCCGAAAGTTCATTTGGTCGAAGAATAGCCTCACAAAATACTTGCAATTCAAAAATCCTACTTGGCATATCATTTAAATTAACAATTTTGGATTGAGCGTTCTCAAATAAGTTCTTTAATTTGATGCACCGCTCCATTGAAACTGACAAGAAATTTTTGGCGGGAGTGTACATGTCCTTAAACAATTGTGAAAATTGCTCTTCCACCTGCTCCAATGAACACCTTTGATTATGCTCAATTATGATGTTACAAGGAATCTCAGCTATGAATTCTTGAATCAAGGAGATTGAAGTGAAGGCTTCATTGAACATGCTCCCATAATGGATCATAGAATCCTTAAGAAGTTTCTTCCTTGATTTGGGATGTAGACACCAAAGAAAATGTGTTCCTCGATGTTCAAATTTGAGAATTTCTTCAATGGCTAAAACTGAGGATTCCATACTTGTCATCTCCCGCAAAGTGGGAAAAATCTCATCCAAATTTGATATATTAGAAACAAAATTTTATTTAAAAGAAATAATTGGATCATGATACAACCGACATCTTCATGAAGCTTAAGCTGTTATCTTGATCGTCCCTTAGCCTAAAACAAGAATCTTTGAAAGCCAAGTTTTAGTGAGATGGCCTAATGTGTTTATTTCTTTTGAAAATTTGAGATTTTCTTCATCGGGCGATCACCGCATCCGGTCTTGGGAAAGTGGACGATATGGGATTTATCAAATGTTGAACACATTCCACCAATTGATTCTTTCCGGCCTTGGTGAGAGTTACGAGACTTATATTTCTCAAGTCTCTTTAGCACGATATCAATTGAATATCAAGCCATCGCCGTGTACCTTTCTAATGTAGACCTCCCAAGTCCAAGTATGGAAACTTCATAATCAATAGGTTTCATGGCATCACGCTCCTTATCAACTTGTGGGATGGTGAGATCTGCAAATCTATTTCTGTCATTATCCACCATTATTCGAGAAAGCACCTTAGGCTTATTTAGAATGATGTCATTTGAAAGTTTAAAATGGGCATAAAAATCAATGTCAGATGCCTTGACAACCATCTTCCTTTTCTTAACCTTAGAATCAACCCAGGAAGGAGTATCATGCACTATTTCTGCATACAAAATCCTAGAGCTCAAATCAATATTCTCATTGTTCTCAACATCATGAGATCCTGCTTGAATCCTATCTACGACCTCGATTTGGGGAGAGACAACCTCAATGTCCACCTCCTAATTATTTGGGATATTTTGAGAAATCCCTTCATGAACTACATGCTCCAAAGTGTTTGATATTTGAACTACTTGCACTGAGTGGATGCTTGTTTGAAGCATGGCTGAGGATCATTTGCCATGAGCTTCTGAGAACTATTGACTATGTGAGTAGAAGAATCTATACTCGAGGTAGAAAATCATGATACACACTCTCTTCCTTCTTCAAGGTTAGGATCTTTAGATTTTTCTCCTCGTGACATGTTACTTGGTGAAGTGGATTTTGGGAACCACTCCTTTCTTGCTTGTTGTGTATGATTGGATGGTATAGAGGTCGATCAAGAATAGGATTTGGTTTAATGAAGGCATCCTCATGTTGGCAAGTTTTGTGATCCCAAAGCATGATCTTGAATTGATTGTAGCTTGGAAAGTTCTTTGTCATACCAAGAATTGGTTGATTCTTACTATCAAGAGAAAATTCATCTCTTTTGGTCCAGTCGATTCGAGGCAATGGGGTAAAAGCAACTACATCATATGAGGGATCAATGACATCTTCATCATCATTTATGAATGAATCGGGAGGGTTCTTGATGTGGAAGGCCTTGATCTAAGAAAGTGTTAGGTGAGAAAACTCTCGTCTTCTTACTTCATGTTCGTCTAAATAGGCAGCCCAGAAATCTTCCATGGTAGGGTTATGTTGATACTTTTCTCCAAGAATCTTCTGCATATATCCATTGATATCAAACTGGGATCTCTTCACATATGGATGAATTGTGATGAGGGTGAACTCTTTTTCCATGAGTTGTGCACTGAAAAGATTTGGACATTGATATTCCCCAATTTGAATTGGGAAATGAATTCCTAAATGGTGCTTGTCACTAAGAAGACAGTGAACTTGGAATAGTTTTCGCACAAGCTCCATTAATGCCCATCTATCACTGACGTACTTAGGAAGCTTCCATGGGGTACCAGCAAAGCCACTCACGCGAATGTAGGAAAATGATGAAAATTGAATAAACCAAGTTCCCCATTGGGAAATGACACTCATGGCTTCTTTAGAAAATCTTTCCTCAGTATTCCGATTCAGGTTCCGAATCACGCGGAAGGTGAATGCATCGTTGACTCTTCTAAAATGGTGAGAGCTATTTTTGAAACTGAGTTGTGGGTAATAATGAAAAACACTATTTGACGGCCCCATGACTCCTCTCATTTCAAGTCCCGAAAATAGCTTTCTTCTTGCTACTGCATAAGTCAGATATGATGTCATGTAGAAGCATCTAGTCATCTTAACTTCTATCAATTGTTTTTCAAGGGTGTTACTAATGATGGTGGCCCAATCCACAAATTCTTTCTTTGCGAGGATGATACTGAGATAAACCTGATACATCCATGGGTGGAAAATCCTAGCGAGAGGGTAGACTAAAAGCTTCGACTTAGGAGAGTAATCATGTCCCGATTTCTTCCACGAACTCGACGGTACAATTCTTTGGGAAGCCTATCAATTGAGGCCTTTAGGTTACTAACCAATTGTTATTAACCATCTTGCTCCACCTAAGGGGTTCTTCATCCCAAAATTCTTGTGCTGACTTGTGAGTGATATCTACATTCTCAGGAAAGTCAGGTATGCCAAACAATTCCTCAATATGCTTTGGTGTGATTAAGAGGAAAGGCTTGCGATTATCTATAAAAATTCCTCGTCTCTCAAGATCATAGTGCTCAACACAAGCAATAACCAACTCGGACTTTGCACTTTGAGACGGGGAAATTTTTGCTTGGGGTAGACCACTATGGTAAAGCCTATCCGAGAATATGGTTTTGCCTTGATTTTCGCCCATTCGCACAGAATTGTTGCACATTGATGTGACCCAGATTTGTATCACTGATGTTGTCATATGTTGACTTAATGGAACTGGGAGGGATGATTCCTTGGAATTCATATTTGAGTGCGGATTTGTTTGATTTTCTCTTGGCTTCCTCAATCTTCCTATGGATTTGTTAGATTTCTTGGCCATTATGAATTTCATAGAAGAATGACTCGGGCACGCAAAACAATGCAAGCGGGGTTAGGTCTTAGTGTCTGAAACCCCCGTCAGTGCAAGAAAAATATGACTCACTTTAATATTATTATTATTATATAAAAACAATAATAATAATAATAAATAGTCCTGGTTACTTAAAAAAATATTATTTTTAAATACATACACCGAGACTCGGTTTGAATTCTAACTTGGGTGACAACGTTTTTTTTATAAACGAAATCACCCGAGTTCAATATCGATTTTTATTTAATTTTCGGAGTGAATTCTTTCTCGTATGCATGAAAACCACCTGATTATGATGAGTGCATACTTTGGAAAATGTGTGATGAATTCCTTCTCTTACACCAGGTAATAGCTCTGAGTGGAAATTGTTTCAGAAAGCTGTGGCACTTAAATTACTCTATACAAACAAATGTTCCTTGTCTTTGGCGTGGAATTTTCTCTGGCAATTGTGTTGGAATTAAATGAATTTTTTTATTAATTTTCAAACTATCTTTCTTATCTTCCATGTGGTCTTCTATTTTCTCCTGGCTAGGCATTGGAACAACTTGTTCTTTCTAGCTGTGTATGCGTGGAAACTTCCTTGGACTGTTCTTCTTTGGAGAAATGCATATTAACTAATTTTCTTGTCTTCTTGTTGAAACATGGACTGTTCCTTTCCTCTGTGTGTGGTCCTTCTATCTTCTTTTACCTCACATGATATGTTTGGTTGCGGCCTGAAACCTGCTTTATTTCTTTTCCTTTCTCCCACGTGGTCTGCTTACCTTGGTTACGGGGACTATTTCTTTCCTCTGTTTTTAGATTGTTCTCCTGAAAAATGGCGTGGAAAATTTCCTTTTCTTGTAATTGTTGTTTTCCCTCTGCCAATGCGTGGGGAATTTTTTTCTTTTCTCTATTATTTTGGACTATCCTCTTCAACCTCCATGCATGGAAACTCATTTTTTTGTTGTCCTTTATGTTGTTTTGGACTGTCCCTTCAAACTGTGCGTGGAAACTCCTTTTCTCCCCCACGTGGTATCTCTATGCATGCATTTTGGAGTTTGTGGGGGCTGAATTGCCTAGACTTATGCGTGGCCTCTACCTCCTCTCTACCAGACAGCTGGGCGTTGAAACTCAGTTGAATGCTTTGGTTTTCCTTCTGAAAAATGTGTGAATCTCCTTTGTCTTCTTTAATATTTTATATTGTCCCTCTCCTTTGAAACTGTGTAGATCTTTATCTTCTTTGGGTGTGTTGTCTCTTTTCTCCAACCTCAAAGCCACGTGGAAACTTTTTTTTGTTATTGAATGTTATACTAGTCAATGCGTGGGAGATTGTATTTTGTCTATCTTCCTTTGGTTGTTTTCACTTGGGCATAAAACTTTCTATGATTGTCCTCTTGTATTTCTCCTTCACAATGGCATTCGCAGTATTGTGGAATGTGATAAAAATATTATGATAAGAAGTGAGAAGCAATTTTAGAAAGCCTCATACGACTCTTTCCAACGAGTCTAACGGAGGAATTTATGAAGGCTAAACCGACTTCCCCTCTTCCCGGGTAGTGGAATTAATTGCCAGGGGAATGGGGAAAGCAATGGCCAATTGCCAACGGGAATGGAAAAGTGGGCTGGCAATCTCCGTTCAATTTCCCCATGTGGGAAATCGGGAGATTTCTTACCCATTTGCCAATCCATTGATTTGGCAATTGGTGGAGAAAATCCCACAAGCGAGGAAATTAAAATAAATTTTCCAGGAAAGGGGAAATCCGAGTTCGGGAAGCCAATTTGGCATTCCGTGGTTGAAGCACAAGCTTACTTCCTTGGCAATAAAATAAAAAATTTGTCGAATGACTTTTAATAATTATTATATTAATAGTTATTTAATTAAAAACCCCAAATTTAATAAAAAATGATTTTATCAAATAAAGGATAATAAATTAATTAAATATTAATTAATTAATTATTAATGCATTTTAAGACCTGGCGGGAGGAGTTCTTGCCCGAAATGGATGAAATGAAGATCGGAACGATCACAAAAATGAGATGATCGTGATGAGAGTGATGAATCACGCAAAGTAACACCTTTGAAAAATTTCAAAATTTTCATTATTCTTAATTTTTTAAAAAAATTTGTGAAGTCAAAATTGGTTGATAACACCCTCAAATGGTGAAGGAGATGAAGATATCCCTCAATTTATACAAATAGTATGAAGGGGCCTTGGGAAAATATGATCAATACTCCAAATCTAACTTTCACAAGTTGTCACTTCCAAATTATGGAGATACTTTCAATGCAAGGAAAGGGTTATTGAAGATATTTTGAAATCCCGATGCATTACGCATTCTTTAGCAACTAGATTTTGATCTTCCGTGGGTATACTGAGTTAAAACAGGGGTAGTATGGGGTAGGATTAGTTGTTTTGAATGATTTTGGGTGGGAGTTCAACAAGATAGATTGGACTTTCCGGTCCTTGAGGAACATCACAACAATGGAGAAATTCAATAACATAAAGCTTTAAAATACTTAAAAAATTCCTTCAACCAGAAGGTGTGCATCAATGGAGGCCCAAATTTGTAGCTTTTCACACAATTTTTGAGATTCTAGCATGAAGGCTCAAGTTAGAAAACCCTATAAAACATCAAAATCTAAGATAAATCATGCCTAAGGTACACCCAAAATCTTACAAACAATCTCTGTCAACAGATGAAAGAAAAGTGAGTTTAAATCATTTATTTCATTCCTAGATGAAATCTTTTCGGAAAAATGAAATTGTAGATGCCACTAAACTATCACAAGGATTTAGACCTGTGTGATTCAGATAGATTTTGATACAAGATTGCAATAGGAACTAGAACAACTACTTGCAGACATTCTGAAATGAAATAAACACAAAATTGCAAGAGATTTAACACAAATTAACTCAAAGTTTATCAGATTCATCAACAGGGGATAGTTATTATAAATAATCACAGAGCTTGTTGATGGCTACACACTTGTAACCAAATCAACATGAATGAAAATCGACACATAGGAAGTTAACTTGGTTTCTCTGAAAGTTTTCTTAGAAGATGAGCTTTTCTCAAAATTTTCTCGTGAAAATGAACTCTCGACCTTTTGTATGTCTCAAAACATGCATTATATATCTCTCTATTACATTCAAGCCTTCTCTCCCAAGAAAATAATATGCCAAGCATCAAGTTTGTTACAAAATTCCATCATGATTCGCAGACAGGGACGTTTAACAGAACACATCCAAAAAGTTGTCAGTTGTCTCAAAAAGAGATGAATCATTGCAAAATTTGCATTATTATCCATTATGGAGGCACATTTTTCATCTTTAGAGCATGAAGACCCCCTTCCTTTCATTATTTCATCCTTATCCCTCCAAAATTTCACTCTGCAACTTTTGGATTTGATATTTTACGTTTTTGCTCGAGCCTGAACAAAATTTCATTTCAAAAGTACCTCAGATCTACAAATTGAATTTTCAAATTGATTCCATTGATCCTTGAAGGAAAAAATGACATGAATTCACCAAAAATTGGTGAAAATTGATGCAAAAATCACATCTCCAAGCTTCCTAGAGCTCAAATGGCGGCCAAACTGAAAAATGCACAGTTACCGTTGATCTTCCTTTATCCTTTAATTTGAGCCCTCCACGTGTCACAATGTGATTGGAAATGGGCTTGGGATCACTTTTTGACATTTTAACACTTTTGGAAAAATGTTAAAATTTGACATTTTCTCCTCCCCTCCATCCTTTGAAAATGATCTTGACACATGTTCCAATGTGGGTCCTAAGCGGAATCATGGCTCAATTCTACACATTTCCACCTTTTTGAAAATTTGTAAAATTTCTCAATTTCCTCTGCCGCTCCGCCTTTGAGATTTGGCGAGACGTGGCATAATATGATTGGATCCGGGGTCGTGGCTCAATTTTACACATTTTGCCTCTTTTTAGAAAAAGGAAAAATTTTCAATTTTCCTCCGCGGCTCCACCCTCCCGCAAGACACATGTCCTCATATGATTGGCTAAGGGGAAGCACTCTAATTTCATACTTTAACTCCTTTTCACCAAAGGAAATTTTCAACATTTCCTCCATACTCCCGCCCTCTGATTTTTTCCCTACCACATGTCTCCCTTTGATTTGTTGCAGAGCCATGCTTCAAATTACCACTTTAACTCATTTTTCCAAAAAGGAAACATTTCCTTTTTTCCTCTGAGTACTTTGTACTCCCCTCTACACCTGATCCCGCCATGTGTCCACTCCTAATTAGGCTTGGGGACCCGTGGCCTCTTTCACAACTTTTGTTTCCTTTCACCCTAAAGCAAAAATTTTCTAAGTCTTCCACTTGCCTCCATTCCCGCCTTTGATATAAACATGATGTGTGTCCCCCTGTGGAGCCTACGAGGCTGTGGGGGCAACTTGCACATTTTTCCGAAAACATAAAAATGTTAATTTTTTAGAAATGACCCATTGATCCTTGTGTAATTAAGAACGACCATGTATGCAAGGTATATGAGCTATAATTTGACGGGTAAATGACGCCCAGTATGATATTTGTCAAAAAAATGTAGAAATTGCCAGCGACCCCCAAAATCAATTTTTTCTTCATGGGTGAAGAATTTTTTGATCAAAAGACAAATGGAAAGTGTTTTTAGGCAATTTACAACCATAACAAGGGATATTTGAGGGAAAATAAGTACAAATTGAATGATTTTGAGCTCCAAAGGCCGGGAAAACATGGGAAAAATGGCAGAGGCGTTTGAACAGGAAAAATTAGGGCAAGGTAATGAGTTTGAAAACAATCCAATGCAAAAGAATGAAGCTACAACTTCACACCATCGATTTCATGAGGAAAAAACATTTTAGAGCACAAAGAGCAAAGGGGAAACATGGCAAAACAAGTAGAGGATCAAAATGGGCACCAACATCGGCTCCTGCTCGGGGATGGACACTCCTAGTGAGTGCCACAAGAACAAAAGTAGACCAAGTGCCAAAATAATCCAATAGTCAAATAGATTCATGAGCCAAAGCCACCAAAAAACTAGCTGAGAAACCGACACAAATGGCTGCCACACACCAAGGAAAACCACGAACCAACAAAGCACCAAAAACATAGCAAAATCCAAACACTATGCACTGTACAAGTTGGTAAGTAAACCTTGATTCAAAGAACAAAAATAATGGGAATCCCCAATTGTCCTCCGTGCTGGATATGACCATGCCAAGAGGTTCTGATATGTTTTCAATAACTGGAAATATACCTCTTTTTCTTCTTTGTTTGATTTGTAAACCATTGGTTTCTTTGGAGCTCCTCCATTATGTTCAGGTCAAAAATTTTAACATTTTTCAAGGCTGAATCAAGGACCAAAGCTCCAGAAAAAACAACATAATTAGGAGATATGTTTTCAAAAAATTCATACTCCTTGAAATCCCCAAAACTCACAAAGTGATCAATACTAACATCGGCCTACAAAACTTAATAAGATGCATTGTTTGGGTCTTCAATAAGGTACAACATCTTTTTCTCTCCATATAACTTTACTCAGTTTCCTTCAATTGGGATAGTGGCATAATACATGTCCATTTGGACACTCCTACCAACACTTGCAGCCCATTTCCTTAATAATAACATACCCCATTTGGTAGGGCAATCAATAATCACAACATCCAATTTTAAATTCCTCCTAGGATAAGATGTAAGTTACACCACCAAATATTTGATACACCCAACAACTGGCACTTCTATTGAGTCCATGGCAAGTACACTTTCCATATGTTGTTGTCACTTTGATTCCCAATTCATTCATGACCTCCAAAGGCATGACATTGCATGATGCCCAGAGTCAAACATACAATTATGTAACAGCTTGTCTTTGATAACCAAGGTAGTGAAAAATGGATCCACGTTTAGTTGAGATTTAACCAAAGAAGTTCCTAAGTAAACCTCAGGTGGTTCCCCCAACTCTTCCAACACTTGTGGTTGTTCCAATTCTACAATGGCAATAGGAATCTCAACCTTGCTTCCAACTCTGCTTTGGGTACTCTCTTCCTCTTTTAATCCTAAATATTCAAAAGCCCTCTTCTTGTGCTCAGGAATCCTAAGCAACTTAGCAATTGGGACATGAATCTTGATCTGACTTAAGAATTGGGCAAATATCATATGGAGAATTCTTGCGTAAAAAAACACTAGGGAAAAGATTGGCAAATTCATTAGATGATATGGAAGTCTTTTCAGTTTGGGCATGGGGAGGATCACAAGTTTTGCTTGGGGGAATAGGGCCTTTACCAGATGTATTTTTCTTTGGATTTTCTTTAGTAAGCAATGGAAATTTTGACTTGGCTTGTTGCCCCTTGGCAGCTTTACTTCTAGTATTGTGCTCCTTCTCTTGGGCAACTACAACATTCATTAGTAACTGCCTATCCTCTTCCGAGGGTATACCTCCATCATACTTCTTGATCATCAATGCCCTCAAGTATTCAAAATCATTATTGGGAAGCTCAAAGGCTTGTACATTATCAATTTATAAAACATGAGGAGGAAGAAGATGTACCCATTGGATACAATCCCAAAAAATAGCAGCAGTCCTAGCACTTATGACATCTATTGAAGTTGCTCCCCTTGGTGAACTTGTAGGGATCTCCATCATGCAGGCATCATCATCAATTTCATCATCAACTTCCTCTTCAATTTGCTGATCTATTCCACATGGAGGATGGGGTAAAAACATCTATCACACCAGTCAATCTGATTTGCATCATCAACAGTAGCCACCTTAGCAGTTAGGGGATCATGTAACAACTTATTTTCCTTGGCCTGAGATTGCCTATTTCCAAATCCAATAGGCCCTTTACCTTTTTCATCAAATCTCTGCTCATTCCTAGGATGATTGGCAAATCTATCATGGTTTTTTTATTTTTGTTGACCTTGTGAAGTCTTCCCAATTTCCTTCTCTACCCAGGCTAACTTGTATGCGATTTCTTTGACATCCCTTGCCAAAGTTTTCACAACCTCCTCCAAATTAGAACCCGTACTATCTTGAGATTTTTCAGGGTTTATCAACTTTACACCATCTCTTTTGAGAGGTTTCCCAACGGCCTTAATGTTATTTTCAATCTGCGAGTGTCATGGTGAAGGCATGCCTCAAATTAGTAGGGTTTTTGTCTCTCAAGTAGTAGGCTGCTTTCTTATCAAATGCATCTGCATATTTGATTAAACAAGACTCATCATAGGGCCTCAAATTAACAAGAAACCTCCTCAACGTCTTGTTAAATCTTGTATTAAATTCATGTCTTGATTCATTTGGGTTCTTCTTGATATTCTCAAATTCGGACAAGAGAAATATAGGATTAGTACTATCACCATATTGCAACCTAAATGCATTCTTCATTTCAGTCCAAGAATCAATAGAATTATCAGGTAGAGCCTTGTACAAATCCCTTGCATCCTCTTCTAGTGTATGAATGAACAATTTAATGTACACATTCTCAAATTCAATTTCAAATTCCTCCATCATATTAGTGAATAATTTCAAATGTTGATCACCTATTATTGTATTGTTCCCATGGAACTTTGGAAATCTACTTCTTACATCTTGTGGGACAGCATTTGGGTAACCATCCATTCCTCTAAATTTTATAGGACCAAAGGTGTTAACAAAAAATGGAGGTCTAGGCTGAGCCATATTGTTTTGAGGTGGTGATCTTGGAGGAGAAACAAAATGATGAGGAGTGAGAGGTCTTTGGGGCACAAGAATGTGATTCACAAAATTGGTACTCTCTAGGTGCTGATTTTCTTGGAAATTTTTATTTGAATTGAAGCACACAGGTGTAGATTGAGAAGAGAACTTACTAGGTATAGCAGAAGGACCTTCACTAGTTGAAGTAAAAAAATTTGTGAAAAGATTGCTTGAATCAAAATCACTAGAAGAAGAGTGATAATCCTCTACCAAAGGTTAA